>JAAAKG020087849.1:0-16472 GCA_010014905.2 Druon quercuslanigerum | reverse complement strand
TTGTGGGGACAAACAGTTTATTAAAACTAAAAGTTTAGCTGAATTACATTTTTGGTTGAAAATAGATACTTTTTAGTTGAAAATACTAACTATTAGGTAAAAAATTAACTTTTTTATTGAAAATTCATATTTTTGGGTTGAAAATTCAACATTTTTGTTAAAACTTCGCATGTCTAAGTTTTACATTCTTTGTTTTGGTATAAAATTCAACTACTTGGTTGAAAGTTTATGGACTTTGCTGTAAGTTCGTCGTTTGAGGTAGAAAATGTAATCTTCTTGCTTGAAAATTCAACGAATTAGACGAAAGTTAAAATATTTTATTAGAAAGAGTCACTTTATTATATGAGGATCTATCTTGTTGAATGAAAATTCAACTTTACTTTTGAGATAATCATTTTTTTTGTGATGAAAATTGATGGCTTTTATTTTTAAAAGCAACTATTAAATTTTTTCTTAAAAATTAACCTCTTTTGTTTAAATTGGACTGTTTTTAATTAAAAATTAAAAATTTTATTGTTTGAAAAGTCAACTTTTTCAAAAATTGGCATCAAAATCTGTTTTGATTTGGACATTAAACTAATTTGCTAAAATGTAACTGTTTTCTTAAAAAAATCTACTAAAAAAAATCAACGGTATTGTTAAAAATTCTTCTTTTTGGGTTGTATATTGTATATTGCTTTAGTATAAGAATCAACTACTTAGTTGAAAGTTGATGTATTTTATTGTAAATATGTCACTTATGGTAGAAAATTTAATATTCTTGCTTAAAATTTCAACTACTTCATCAAAAGTTGAAATATTTTGTTAAGTCACTTTATTAGTTGAAGATCCATCTCGTTGGATAGAATTTCAAATTTATCGTTAAAAATTCAATATTATTATATTTATTTAAAAAGGCAACCGTTTGTGGCTGAATTTTGATCTTTCTTGTTTAAAAATCCGACCATTTAATTAAAAATTCCTCCACTTTCTTTGAAATATTTGGTTATAAATGCAAATGTTTGTTCTCAAATTATTATTTTTTGTTTGTGTTTCACTTTAGTCGTAATCTGTGACGAAGGCAAGGAGGGTTAGACATTTTTCAAAAAATCGTGACGTAGTTTTCAGACAACCCCTTAAGATTTCAAGTTTCAGAAAAAAAAATGTAAGACTTACTTGTTTGCGGTTATTCTTGTACGCCATTTCAGAGAGCGTTAACCTGTCTTTGGTATCCAGTTTATTCTTTATTACATGATACATGTGTGCTGCTCTCTTGTTAAGAACTCTCTCTTCAAACTGCTCATAGGTTTCATCCACTTGCTGTTCCTCTTGCTGTAAATTTATAGGAATAATTCAGAAATTATGCCATATGAAGTTTCAAATTATTATTATTTATCAAACGATAAATTATCATTAAACGTTACACAAAAAATAAAAATTACACGCTAATTATTATCAAAGATTTAAATGAAAAACATACCGGTCCAACGGAATGAGGGAATTCATAATCTTCCTGATTCCAAGGCGTTGAAGGTCCTCCTCTTTCCGAAACAGCACCAGGTGTGTGTGCTGGAGGATGTTGTTCGTCGTATCCCATATAAGAAACTTGAGGTTGATGCTGTTAAGAACAAGCAAAAAATGTTAAAAACCGACTCTTTATTGGGGGAAAAAATAATTAATATTAATAAGGATCCGAGCGGCTGGACACTAGAATTTTGGGCACGCAAAGTTGAGCGATTTTAAGTTGTTTTTTTTTAGTTCAAGCGATTTTAAATAATTTAAAAGCATTAAACATAAGCAAAAATGAAGAAATTTCAAAGTATTTTAAGAAATTTAAAAACTTGCAAAGGCTTTCATGAGACTTCGAGGTACTTAAAATTATTTCAATATATTTTTTTCTAATTAATAGAAATTCACATGATTTTGAAAGTTTAGAAGGATTACAAATAAAACAATGTAAAAAATTTCGATTGATTTAAAGAAATTTAAAAATATTTTAATGGATTTCAGAATATTTAATGAGCTTTCGAATTATTTTTAAGAAATTAAAAATAATAAAAAAAGATGAATTTGTAAACAACAAGATTCATTTTTAAACAAAAAGATTAACTTTTCTACCAAAAACTACCATTTTTCAATAAAATATATGAATCTTAACGAAATAGTTGAATTTTCAATAAAAAGAGACAAAATTTTAACCAATTAATTTAATTCTTAAATCAGTTTTCAACAGAAAATGCAATATTCACATTTTTAGTAAGAAAATTAATTTTTATATAAACTGATAAATTTTCAACTAAAATGAAATAAAACTATTTCTGTAATATTTTTATAATTAATAATAAGTATTATGATTTTATTATTTTAATAAATAGTAATTAAAAAATAAAAACTATTTTCTCAATATACTTACATAGAAAAATTAGTTTTTACGAAGATATTAGGAAAATAGGGCAAAAATGGACCAAATCCCATGCACTTGGTACATTGTTTTTCCCTCAGTTATAATTGTTAATGCTCTAAATTTAAGAAACAATCTAGTTTCTAGTTTCAGCTCAGAATTGGTTAAAAATTGAAAATTTCCTATTTAAATCCAGAATTTATCATTCTTTTAGAAAAATTTTCTGTTCAAATCCAGAATTTTGATCCTTTTCGAAAATTTTCCATTTCAACTAATTGTAAGAATTAAATTTTTTTGTAAAATTCTCTGTTCCAATTCATAATTTCAATTTTTTCGAAAATACCTTGTTTCAACACAGAACAATAATTTTGTTGGAAAAATTTAATTTTCCATTGAGGATTGTTATTCTCCTGGATACATTCCAGTCCCAACTTAGAATTGTTTAAAAATCGAAAGTTCCTTGTTCAAATACAGAATTTGAATACTTTTCGAAAATTTTCCGTTACAAATAAGAATTCGAATTTTTGAAAAATTCCTTGTTCCAATTCACAATTTTAATTTTTCTCGAAAATTCCCTGCTTCAACTAAGAATTACAATGCTTTGGAAAAATTTCCTGTTCCAATTTAGAATTTTGTTCCTTTTCGAAAATTTCCAGTACTAGCTCGGAATTTGTTAATATTTGAAAATTCCCTGTTATTATTCTAGATAAATTCCAGTTCTAACTATAAATTTGTAAAAGATTGAAAATGCCCTGTTTAAATTAAAGTTAAATTATGTTTATTTTAAATAGTTTAAACATCCTTAAAATTCCTAGAAATTTTATTTCATGATCTTGAAACATTTACATGTTGTTTCAAATTTTTTCAAATATAAAAATTATATTGAAAGTTTATTACAGGTTCTAAATATATTTTAAAATTATTCGAATTTCGAATAATGTTTCAAAATAAAAAAATATTTTTAATTTTCTTAGAAATCTTAAAAAATGTTATCATTCTTTTGAAGCCTGTTAAAATTCTCAATTTTTTGTTCCAAATCTGCCAAAATCTATATTTGGTTTCAAATTAGGCCGTTGAATATTTTCACCCAAATTTTGGTCAGAACAACCGGATTTTGTCTGTACACGTAGACACTTCGTTTAAATTATTTGAAATCATTTCAAATTTTTAATTAATTTTCAGTTTTTTCGAAACTTCTAAATATTTTTTCAACTTACTTGAAATTTTTCTATGAATAATAGGCGTTCAATTGTTATTTATATATCAAAATTTAACAAATTGACTTACAAATTAAATTTTTTTTAAATGCAACAACTAAAATTGAAACGTTTAAAGTTTAGCTTTTTTGTTTAGTTCCAAGTATTTTGTTTATAATTACTTATTTTTAAATGTACAGTCAGATATTTCTAAATATTAATTGTTCTTTTGCTTAATTGAAAAATTTAAAATAACTTGGTTTAAAACTGGAATATTTAATTCATTTAATTTAATTATGAACATATTATTTAAAAGGTATTTAAAAATTAAAAATAGTTTATAAAGTCTTAAAAGGGCGTTTACATTTGTTTAAGACTTTCCAATTGAAACAGGTTAATATTTAAAGTTAAAATCTGGAAATTCTAAAATTGTGAACTGATGCCGAATCGTTTTGTACAATCAATTATTATTTATTTTTAACATTTTAATGTACAATTATAAATTTAAAATCAATAATTAACATATATTCACAGATGATCAACAAAAAATGTTTGTTGTCAAAAATCCTCCATGTTAAACGCTTCTAATTTTTAATGATTTAAGTTTTTAAAACCGCATCTTGAAATTCTTTTAATTCAAATGTACGCTTAAAAATCTAAAATGGAAAATTTTTAAAGTGAAATATTTGTAAATTACGCATTCTGAACTGAATGATATCGTAATTTAAAAGGATCACAATTGAACTAATTATTTAAAAAACGGTTGAAATCAAAGTTGGACGGATTTTTTTCTCTACAAATTTGTGAAATTGCCGGTAAAAAATAAATTCGCAGTCATTTCACACTACTTTTTTTAAAAGATATGATTAACGCCTTTGCACGGATCAAGTACTAAAGTAAAAAATCGAAAAATACAAACCCCATCGTATCCCATATTTTCCATCTGTGGCATATGCGACATGTCCGGCATTGGCTGCATTTCCTGCATCGTGTCCGGAATTGGTTGGATTTCATGTTGTACTTGAGGGATTTGATGTGGCACTTGCGGGATTTGATGTGGCGCTTGTTCGGGGATTGGCATTTGCATTTGTTGCAGATGATCAAACTCGGTTCCGGGATGCATCGGCGTCTGTGGTATTTGCAAGTGCTCTTCTGGATGTGGCATCGGTGTCATTGGTGGCATTGGTGTCATTGGTTGCATCGGTGTCATTGGTTGCATCGCTGGCATCGGTGTCATTGGTTGCATTGATGGCATCGGTGTCATCGGTTGCACTGGTGGCATCGGTGTCATCGGTGCCATTTGAGGAGTCGGTGGAGGCGGTTCTTCGGCCGTTCCGAGGAGTTGACTCACGTCGTTTGGAGGAATCTGTGGCATCTGGGGGATGTCCATGCCAAGCACAGGTACTTCTGGGACTGGTTCAATTATTCCCGATTGGTCGACCGAATCCATCATGCCAGATATGTCGGGCACTGAAGGTTCCTGTGGTAAAGACACGTCGGGAGGCAGTGACGTTTGTTGCATCGGCGTTTGCGCAATCAAACTTGGTGCTTCCGCCAATTCCGCACCGAGTGAAACTTGTCCAAAGTGTGCGACCTGTAAATAAAGGCATTTAATAAGAGACTTTTAATAACTCAAGGCTAGAAAAAGTTTGTATCGCAATCAAAAGGCTTATCTACCTCTTCGTCTAATGGGGCCTTGCGTTTGCGACCTGCTCGTTTCCCGAGAATGCTCTGCTCGAAAGCAGCTTCTTCTCCTGCTTCTCTCATCTGCTCCAGAGGCATTGCATCCTCATCAGCGCCGAAGCGTCCAAAGTCTTCATGGTCGTAGGATTTACTGGTCAAGTGTCGCTGATAATTCTAATACAGAAAACAAATAATTATAATTATAATTTGTCTACAAAAATGAAAAAAGACGAAGAATTTCAGGATTGCTACAAAGGTCCGGTTTCAAAATTCTATGACCCAGGTTTAACAGATATCATAAAAAATCTACTGGTCTAGTTATCGCAAGCTAATTACTCCATGTTAAGACCGATGGAAAAAGTATCACGTGGTGACAAAAAAAAAAGACTTTTTAACCAAATAGTTGAATTTTCCACGCACACAAAATGATGTCTTTTCAACAAAATATTTACATTTTCAATGAAGTAGTAATTTTTTAAGCAAAATACATCAGTTTTGAATCAAATATATGATTAAATAATATTTTAAATCTTTTGAATCTTTTGAAATTTTTGTAAAATATTTTAAATCCTTGAAATCTTTGTGAAATTTTTTGAAATCATTGAAATGTTCTCAAATTTGTTTAAACCTTTTGAATAAGTTCCACCCTCTTGGCAATATTTTCGAAACCTATCGTATTAGTATCATTCCTTTGAAATTATTAAAATATTTTCAACTAGTGTAAAATCGTTCGAAATCTTCGTAAGTTTTTGTGAAATATTTGTCAAATTGTTTGAAATATTTGTGAAAATTGTCTTCTTTGTTTGCGAAATATTTTAATTCGTTAAAATCATTGCATTATTTGAAATCTTAGTGAACTCTCTTTTTAAATCTTCTGAAATATTTTAAAACCTTCTGAAATCGTTTCAAGTCTTTGAAATATTTGAAAATCTTTGAAATGGCTCATTCTAGTTAAGAAACTGAATTAAAATCGAAATTATCATTCAATAATTTTTATAAATTGCAAGTTGAATATAAAAAAATGCATTGTAACCTATAAAATAATTTGTAAATTCTACAAAAAATGCCTAAAAAGGCAAACAAAATTCAAGGAGAATTCCGGATTTTCAAGGTCGGTGGACAACCTGTATTCGTAAGTTTAAAATTTGCGGTAAAGTTCTAAATTAATTAATAAAACTTGGAAATAGGTGCGATTAGAATAATTCCAACCATTTTTCCCGAATTTCATGACTTTTCCGGGTCTTGTAGCAAACCTGAATTTGAGTTTTAGTTGCACGAACCTTGAATAATACTCGTGCAGGTATCGGCCTTCCTGGAAGAGCGAAGAGTTTCTCGACACCTCCCGTCTCCTTCCAATGCATTAATCTCTTTGTGGGAGGTGCCAGATCTAAAGTCGTGACGATGTCACTTGTGTCTGAAAGCTGGGCCTTCATCTCCTCACCGGAGATGTTCTTAACCTCGTCCACGATCAGCTTTCGCTTGCGTTTTGCTTTCGTGAATCCTGAAGGGACAAAAATCGGGTTTTAGAAAAAAGAGAACAGAAATCCTAGGTTTCATCAATCTTTCATTAAAAAAAAAAAAAAAACAAACGTAGATTAGGTCTCACCTTTGAGAGCAGAGGCATCGACAGGAGCGAGAGCAAAGCTCTCCTCCTCGTCGTGGAGTAATGTGGTTTGCTCCTGGATAGGTGGAGGAAGATCTTCTATCGCATCCATTGCAAGGTCACCGTGAATAGAAGGAGGTGCAGGAGTAAAACGACGACTAGCAACACTTGCCCTTCCTCCTCCGAGATCGTCGGCTCCTATCGCTGGAGTTGCTGTCCTTGAACCGTCGCTGCTGCTCAAGAAAATTAAATTTTTGTCATTTCAAACATATGATCTGTATTTTCTATCATAAACTTTAATGTATTTAGATACATACAGACCTCGGATTCACTTCAGACATCAAAAAGTGTAAATATTGACACAAATAAAAAAAAAATAGTCATAAATTTTTTCAAACATTAAACTTATGTGCAGTCCGAAATAAAAAAATGGGAAATTAACTTTATTTTTAAGAAATATTTCCAGTTTTCTAACCTAATATTTGTAAAGTATTGAAAATAAATTTCCATTTTGATTTAGAATGTTATTCTTTATTATATAAATTATTAACATTCCTGGTTAGTTACCGCTTAGCTACCTCTTTTTCTCGTTTCTTCACTTAAATTCAAGCCATATTTTTTGGTTGAAAGTTCGTCCATTTGGATTGAAAATTCAACAATTGAATTTTATTTCCTGCACATTTTTTTAAACATTAAATTAATTTTTGAAACATTTATCGGTTTGGTTTAAAAATTAATCTCCGTCTGTAGCAACTCCACCTTTTTTAAGTAAAAAACTAACTGTCTGATTAAAAATGATTCTTTTTCAGTTGAAAACCAACCTTCTTTTTTAAATTCAAAAATTTAATTGAAAATTTTCGTATATTGTTGTAAATTCGTCCTTCTTAGTGAAATATCAATTTTTTCTTGTTAAAAATGTAACAACTTCATTTCAAATTAATCTTCTTTAATTTAAGATGCAAGATTTTATTGAATATAAATTTTAGGTGAAAAATACGACTCCTTGACTAAAAATGAAAACCTTTTCTTGTTTAAAATTTCAACTATTACATTTCGAGTTACAAATTAGTTTCGTTTGGTTAACAATTATTTTTTTAAACTGAAAATTTAATTATTTGGTTGGAAACTCAACCACCTGGTTGCAGTTTAACTTTTTTGTCGAAACTTCATATTCTTGGGTTGAAAATTAAACTGTTTACTAACAAATTGGTTTTTTTAAATTGAAAATTCTTTAAAATGAAAATTAAACTACTCCATGTTTAGTTAAAAATTAATACTTTTTAGATAAAAAATTCAAATATTTCGTTTAAAAACTTTAGAACTGACTGGTTGAAAATGAATTTTTTTGTTGAAGATTTACATTCTTGGGTGAAAAATTAAATTGTTTTATAGAAAATTCGTCTTTTTAGCTTGAAAATTAATCTTTTTGGGTTTACAACATTCAGCTATGTTATTCAGCTATGTATTTAAACAAAAAATTAAAAATTAAAGAGAAACATTGGGAATAATATCACATTCATTATTCGCACTATTAACTTGAAAATGTATGTAATTTGTTAAAAACTCGTCTTTTTGGTACAAATATTAATCATCTTAGTTGCAAATTCAAGTATTTGGTTAAAAATATAAGTATTTCATTGAAAATTTAATTACTTGGTAAAAAATGTATGCACTATATTAACAACCCATCTTTTTGGTAGAAAATTGATCATCTGCGTTGAAAATGCTCTTTTAGTTAAAAAATCAAATACCTGAAAATTAATCTGTTTTGATTGATTGAATTATATCGTTGGAAATTCATCTTTTATACTTCGATCCTATTGTTTTCGAATAAAAATGAAATCTTATCTGGGTTAAAATATTAATTATTACATTGTTTGTTAGTTCATAAGAAGCAGTCAGATTTACCCGACCCCACACTACCACTGCGAAATACATGACGCTTAACGGAATAGATAAGTTTTCAATCAAGGAGACAAATTTTTAACCAAGTAGTTAAATTTTAAACTAGAAAAAAATCAATTTTCAACAAAAAATGGAATACTTACACATTTAGTCAAAAAAATGAATTTTCATCTTAAATGATGCATTTTTAACTAAAATTATGAATCCTTAACTGGATTAGTTGAATTTTAAAGAAAAAAATGAGTTTTTAGCTAAAAAATGAATCTTCAACTGAAATAGTTTAAACTTTCAACGAAAAATATATGTAATTTTTACTAAAAAAGATAAGTTGTCAACCAAAATTTGAATAATTGAGTTTTAAGTTCAGAAAATCAACTTTGAACCAAAAAGAAGAATTTTCAACTAAAAATATCATTTTCCACTAAAAAATTGAATAATTAAATTTACAGTCAAAAAATGAATAATCAGCCAAAAAAATGAATTTTTAACAAAAATTATGGAATATTCAACTGGCATAATATTTTGAGCTTAGGAAAAAAATTATGTTCATACACAAAAGAAACAAATTTTTAATAAAATAGCTCACTTTTCAACCAGAGAAATGAATATTTTTAATCAGAAAAATTAATTTTCATCATAAGAGTTTATTTTTAATTAAAAAGAAGAATTTTTAAATAATTAGATTAACATTCTCTCTCAAAAAAAAAAAGATTTTTTACCAAAAAAGGTAGATTTTCCATCAAAAAAGTAGCTTAAAAAATTTTCAATTAAAATAATGAATCTTCTAGCAAACAAATTAATTTTTGACAAAGGAGTTTAGCTTCCAACCGCAAGCAGTCGAATTTTCAAGAAAAAAAAGGAAATTCCCAATGAAAACTGTAAAAAAATTATATTATACTTTAGAAATATTTCTTCTTTAAAATACTACTTCTACAGTAAAAACTACTTGAAGGACTTTCTTTTCCTAAAACTTGATAGAAGGGATAAAAACGACCATTATTTTCACTCAAATTCCCTGCAAATGTAGATAAAGTAGAACTGACTTGTCTAAATTGACTAAAACTATTAAAATAATGAAAAATTGAATTTCTGCTACTACCAGAAGTAAATTTCGATTTTTTTAAATTCAATTCTCGGCCTTTCCTGGTCTAGTCCCCACCCTGTGTCTTTACTGTATTTTTTGTTTTGTTTAAAATAGTAGCAAAATGGTGTCATCGCACCAAAATATGTCAATAGTGTATTGAATTGGGGCCTGGTACATAGAACATTTTCCCTATTCGAACCAGCTGAGAAATTGGAAATTAGAAATGCAAAAGTACCTCATTCCTCCCATTGGGGAAGGAGGTCCTGCAAAGTGATCACCCATGTCATCGTCCGAATCGTCATGAATCGAAGGAGGTGGTGGTGCACCTGCTGCCGCATCCTGCTGTTCCGCGATCGAACTAACTTCAGGTACTGGTACGTCTCCCATCGGCGCTTCATCGAATAAACCTCCCTCGAACAATCCACCAGCTGTAAGAAATTTAAAAAAAATCAAATTTTCCAAAGATTCTTGCCTTGTAAAGAAAATAAAATGAGACATACATATTATATCTTGACCAAGATGACCACCGAATCCATCGTCTCTGATTGGAGTGTCGATATCCATCGGCTGAGCCGTCGATGAAGTTCCAGCTACAGGTTCTTTTTCTTTTTGCTCCAGACTAGTTTCCATACCCGGTTCACTGAATAACATGTGACCCTAAGAGAGAAGAGCATTAGTAAAATCCATGCACTTATTCAGGGTGTCTACTCAAATCGTGAAAGACAATTCCCTGACAATTCCAGGTTATGTTCTCGATATCTCAAATTTTTACCAGGTATCATTTTTCATTGTAGGGAGCCATTCAAATATTTTGCATTTTTTAAAACATGAATTTAGAATATGTACACAGTTTCGCGAGTTTATGATGAATAATGATTTTTTCTCTCTTAATTTTTAAAGATTCAATTAATATAGTTTTATTTAGATAGCGTCGACAACTTACAGTACAGGTCAAAAGTTTGAATACACTTCTTTTTTGATGGTTAATTAAGTTCTCTTAATTTTAAATATATCAGAGCTAAAACTTTTTCTCTTTAAAGGATTGAATTATTTTAAAATTCTGTAAAATGAGTACACTTCAATTTTTTCTTAAATTTTCAATAATTTCTTTCAGTATCATACCAGGTTATGAGAATAAATCATGAAAATTGCCTTAACAAATTGCAAGGACATCGAGTTGTAACAAAAAGGTAGAAAAAAAGCAATATTCTTTATAGTAAGCAAAATCTTTTTGTAGAATATATAAAATATATAATCATGAAGTTTCTATGAAATTTCGTAAAAATATATATTTATTTAATTTTTATTCTAATTTTCCTACAAATAAGAGGATTAAAAATTTTTCCAACTTTTTCGTTACAACTTTAAGTACTTGCTACACATTAAAAACTATTTGTTATTAAGGAAATTATTGAAAATTTAATAAAACATTGAAATATACACTATTCTTGCAATATCAACTTGAAAAATAGACAAATAGGCTTCATCCTGGGCTCATTTTCTACAGAATTTTGAGCATTTAATCCTTTAAAGAGAAATTTTTTTAACTCTGACGTATTTAAAATTAAAATAACTTAATCAATCACATAAATGAAGTGTGTTCGAACTTTTGGCCTGTACTGTATACCACATTTTCTTAAATATATAAGCACCAACGATACATTAAAGAATTAAGTATTACTGAAAACATAACAATTCATTACTTCAAGTTATCTTTTAAGTACCAAATAGTTGAATTTCAACTAACAAAGATCTATTTTCCTCTCTAAAAAATAAAATTTGCAACCAAACTGACTAATTTTCAAATAAAATTATAGATTTTCAACTATAATAGATAAACTTCCAACAAAGTAACTTTATTTTCAACGAAAAAAGATAAATTTTTAAGCAAGAAGATTGGTTTTCTACCAAAAAATACAATTTTTCAACAAAAAACATGAATCTTTAACAAAATAGTTAAATTTTAAACTAACAAAAATCATTTTTTAACCATAAATGGAATTGTTCAATTTTCACTTTTAAAAAATTAGCTTAAAAAAACAATTTTCAACAAAATAGTTAAATTTTTAAGCAAAGTGATGAATTTTCATTATTTTCAACTATACTGATGAAATTTAAACCAAAATTAAGAATTTTCAACTAAAGTTATGGAATATTCACTTATGAAAAAAGAAGTATTAGATCCAGTGCTTTTTTCTTAAAAATGTATTAGATTTCCAATACTTATTCGCGAAAAAAGTATTACTTATTTTTCATCAGAGTTAAACTGGATTAGTTAAATTTTCAACCAAATAGATAAATTTACAAATAAAATAATAAATATGGTTGAATACTTGGATTTTTAACGAAGAAGATTCGTTGAAAAAAATCTTTAAAAAACGAACGATTTTTAAACAAAATACATGAATGTCCCACAAAATAGTTACATTTTCAATTAAAAAAGACAAATTTTCAACTAAATAGTGATATTTGAATTTAAAAAAATCAATTTTTAACCAATCATGGAAGCTAAACTTTAAGTTAAAAAATAATAACTTTTAATCAAACTGACGAATTTTTAACTAAAATGATGAATCATCAATCGGAACAGTTGAATTCGAAACCAAAAAGATGAATTTTTAACCAAATTGTTAAATTTTGAACTAAAAATATTAATTTTCAACCAATAATGAATTAGTTAAATATATATTTTTTAAATAGTTACATTTTCAAACAAAGCGATGAATTTTTAACTAAAATGATTAATCTTTAACTTAAATAGTTAAATTTTCAACCAAAAAGACGAATTTTTAACCAAGAAAACTAATTTCTACCAAAAAAGACGATTTTGCAACTAAAAAAGATAAATTTACAAACAAAAATTCAGTAGTTATATTTGCAGTTAAAGAAATTAATTTCAAATAGAAAAAAACGAGTTTTCAACTAAATAGTTAAAAACAGTAATATAAGACTACTTTTACTAATTAAGAATCATTGTTATTGAATTTTATATTGTGATTAAAAACTAATAAGCACGCTAATGAAAAAATTCCCTAAATTCAAACAATATCCCTGACATTTTAAGGTTTTTCCAGATACAGGCCTCACAGCCTCTATTTGATCAAATAGAGGGACCAAAGGGTCCTTTTTGTCACGCTTAAAGGGTAAAAAATTTAAAATAAATTTAGAAGATTTCATAACAATTCAAGTTACATTCAAATTAATTCGAAAAAATGTTCATAATCAAAAACAAATTCAATTGATTTCCGTAAAACTGGAATGGATTTAGAGGAAAAATTACTTACAAAAATTCAAGGTAATTAAAATTTTTTAATGAAATGTCATAGAATTCAAGGTGAACTGAATTCAGTTGTATTGAGTGAATTTAGAAGAATTGATGTAAATTAAAAAATTCAATGAATGAAAAATTTACAAAATTCAGGGTGAATGACAAAAAAATCCAATCTCTTAGGATCTTCGAAACCCTACTAATGTCTAACACAAGAAGAATTTAAATTCTTATGAATCGGAACAATTTTAAAAATAGAAAAAAATCTAATTGATTACAATAGATTTTGAGTGAATTTAGAGAAATAAAAATAAATGAGAAGAATTAGATGAAAATCATAAAAAAAATCGAGCTGAATTAAAAAAGCAATCAAGTAAATTAAAAACCCAAGAAAAAATATAGAAAAATTAATTGAATTGGATAGAGTTTAGAAGGCTCTAGGATAAATTAATAAAACTTTAGGGCGAATTCTGAATGAATTGCAAAAAATATTTAAAAATCTCTTCAAATCTTCGAAACAATCGGAAATCCTTCATGTCTTGTGAAAAATTATTTGAAATCCATTACAATATTAATATCCCTTAAAATTATTAAAACTCTTGGAGATCCCTTGGAATTGTTTAAATCTCTTGAAAATGATTGGGAATATTTTTAAATATCCTAAAATATTTCCTCTTTGAAAGCCTTAAATCCACTGAAATAAATTAAATATGTCTGGGTATCTTTTAAAATTTTCTGAAATATTTCGAATCCTTTGATATGTTTTGAAAGCTCTTTAAAACTTTTTAAACCATTTCAGAACACCTGGGAACCTTTTACAATACCCTTAAGTGTTTCAAATCCCTTTAAATCCCATTACATTACTGAAATCGATAAAAAATTTCTTTCTACTCTTTAAAAAAAAAACCCAAATTATTTGAAAACCTTTAAACTCCATTAACATTTTTTGAAGCTCTGTAAAATGACTTTTAATTGAATTAAAATTTTTTGAAATTCAACAACCAAATCCATCGAATTAAGTAGAAGAGAGTCAATTTAGAGAAATTCAAGTGAATTCATAAAATTCTAAGAGAATTTCAAAAAATTTAGGATAAATTAATAAGAATTCAGAGTGAATTCCAAATATCTTTAAATCTAAATGAATAAATTCTTTAAAATTTACTGAAATATTATAAAATCTCGCGAAATTCTATGATGATATTTTCTGAAAGCATGGACATTTTATTAAAATACATTGAGTTTTAAAATCCTCGGAAGTCTTATAAATTCAGAAATTCTAGACAATTTTGTATCCTAAAATATTTTCTTCAAATCAATTAAAATCTTCAAATTAATGACATTAATCGAAAAACTCCTTGCAATATTTTTAAATTTCCTAAAATAATTCAAATTAAAAGCTCGTGAAAATGCCTTAGATGTTTTAAGAATACCCTAAAATCTTAAAAACTTCTTCAAATTATTGAAATATATTTAACATTGCTCGAAATCTTAATAAATACCCTCAAAATATTTCAAAGAATTCAAGATAATTCTAAAAATAGTTATAGACCTGAAATGAATAGTGATTAATCCACGAATTAATTTATCGAATGAAAAGTGACTGATGTGGTATTTTCATTGTAAAAAATGACTGTGAGGCCTGCTGGTATACAAAAATTCGCTGGCAATTCCAGGTTTTCCAGGTAGAGTAGACACCCTGTTATTTCCATGTTTGTATATTAAATATTAAACGAAGAGAAGTTTAAATACTTGATCAAGGGTAGGTTCCATGCTTCCAGCATGTCGAAGTAATTCCGGAGGTTCGGCGTCGAAACTCATGTCACCAAATCCTTGATCGTGAGTAACCAACGAGAGACTACCATAATCCTCCCTCATGGTAATCTCTTCAGCTCTTGATTGATTTAAACTGAATTGTGCCTCTATGTCGACATCTCTATAAAACGAACTAATTTTTTATTTCAAAACAATGAACTTGCTTAGTTACTTCGAATCTTCTTTTTGGTTATTTTCTTTTATGTAGCAGAGAAAAGTTAACTTACTTTAATTCAGGCATGGCAGTGTCGAAATCATGGAAAACTTCGGGAAGAGTGATTGCGGTGACTGCAGCCTCTCGGTGTTCTTCTGGCAAATCGACCATTCCTGGTCTGAATGCCATTTTGATTTTAACGAAGGCTTCATTACAGTCGGCCAGTAGGTATTTAGCCTTTCTCGAATAAATTCGCACCACTCCGAGCAACAGATGACCCGAGGTTCGTAAAGCCATTTTTACCTATTGAAGAAAGAATTTTTGCATTTGGTATCAGAGTTTCTAGATATTCTTAAGAACGAAATTCAAGGTCTTTTCCAAATAAAGAAATTAGGTATTTCCCGGTAAAATTTTATGTGCATTAAATATTGAAATCACATTGATCACAGCGAAAAGGAGCTAAAATACGGGAAATAGGATAATTTTTTACTCGAAAAAGAGGAAAAATAGCGGAAAGATTAAACAATTATTTTTAGTTGTGGAATAGAGATGTGCAATGGTTTATTCGAATTTTCAAAATAAATTTAAAAACGCTTGGAACATTAGAATTTTTGAAATAGAAAAAAAATCTAAAATAAAATTTTAAAAAGGAGTAATTTTGGTTTTATAAATGGTAACAATCTAAAAAAAATCACATGGGTTTCTACTGCGAAAAGTCGAATGTTCTAAGCATGTCTAAAATTGCATTGAAAATTCGAAAACCCCACTGCACATCTCTAATTATTTAAAAATTTAACATTTATATATTTTTAATGATTTCTGCAATTGAAGAATGTTTTTAATTGGGTATACTTAAGCCGTTCGAAATTCATTCACGGCGATATAAAAAAAAATCAAGAGGAAATCAAATGTTAAAAAAAACAGTTCAATAATTATGAAATTTTTCAGTTGACCAAAAATCATACTTTTGAGAAATGTAAAAGAAACGAACGCTAAAAACGACAATGTTATTTGAAAACATATTTCTCTTACGTGCAATTATTTTACATAAATTGATATTCTTGAGTATTTGTTTTTAAAAACAGTTTTTTAAATAACATAATTCTTGTTAAGCCTTCTTGTGCAATTTTGTTGTACAATTAGTTTTTTTAAGTTTATGTTTGTTTAAAAAAATGTAGATTCAAAAATAATTAAATCGTTATACTCATATAAGTATAAATTTTTTCCAAGATTTGTCATATCTTCCTTACTATAATTAATATTTTGAATCAAAATTAAAAAAAAAATTCTTCAATGCTCCCAAACTCAAGTTTAACCCTTAGCTTGCACACCTCAAAATAATTACATAGCTTGCACATGGGGTATTCCGGACCCCAGCGTGAAAAAA
>JAAAKG020087838.1:0-16472 GCA_010014905.2 Druon quercuslanigerum | reverse complement strand
TACTCCCCTCCCTACCGAGTGAGTCACGCCTACCCCGAAAGGGAAACGGCTTAATGGTGTAATAATAATAATATTGATATTTACGGGCGTCTGGGATACGTAGCTATTATTTTCCGATTTAAGTGGGTGTAAATATTAAGGAATATACTGAATCTTTTAAAATTGTATTTATCTCCTGAAAGCAAGCGGAAGTCAACTTATTTCATTTTCTAAGAAAAACATTAAATGATTTTTTAAATTCTAAAAGCCGTTTTTCGAAGTTCCAACTTTCATAATGCCCCAGTGACTATTCGGCTATATGATTCTGTACGTAAATCCGTACTGGTCATATGGGCCCTTTTCATGCGGATGCCCGAATTCGTTCCTAAATAGAAAGTTAAAGGGATCGATAATTCCGAGAAAACAGTTATAAACCATAATAAGCCTTTGAGCAATTATGTTTGGTAACTTAAAGTAGTTATTATCTCACTGAGTAAAAAGTTGACAAAAGTTAAAATTTGTTAGAAAAAAACCGCAACTATCCAGCGTTAGTATAGGAGAAGATAGTTATAAACAATAATAATTAAATTCAAGAATTATGTTTATAAATGTTTATAACTATTACCTTGCTCTAAGTGAAACTGAAAAGTACATACAAAGTTTAAAATTTCAGATAAACCCGTAACTTTCTAAAACTATTCAAGAAGAGTATTACTAAGAAGAATAATAAATTGTTTAAAAAGTTACGTTCATTAACTTCAGTATTAGGTTTTTTAATTTCCGCGACTAAAATTCCTGGGTACGCCGCTGGTAGAGAAGAATAACAATCAAGTAGCTATCAAGCCTTTAATTATAATTTAATGCTTGATAGAAATTATAGACAGTTTTTTTATAACCGAGTTAAAAATCCAATGTAAAAATTAGCTCTAAAACCTAGGTAACTGGAAATGTTTGCTATCAGTTTCCTTATTACATTTGCAAATACGTTCGACTCGAAAGGAGCAGTCGCAAATCCGCTTGGATAACAGCTGAGCGGGTCGCACATCGAAGAAAGGTGAAATCCGATATATTTCCTCCGATTATCGTTTTAAGCACGTCCTCTTTCGTGGCTTAGGAAATCCAATATAGTGGTTCTTTGAAAAACTGCTATTCCGCCTGCAATTGTCTATTGGCCATTAAGCACTTTTCCTTAGTTTTAAGTTCAGTCTATTTGAAGTTCTTGAATTTCTTTGAAATAGATAAGGGAAAATGGTAGAGTAGTAGCAAGAGACATTATGGAACAAAAGCTACATTTTCCGACTCTTGTCATCATTCTAACAACCTGCGTCATACAAAAGCCCGTCAAATGTACTTATCTGAAAATTTAAACAAGTCTGTTTTACACAGAGATAAAAGCCTCCATTGTGCCTATTTTGCAGAATAGAGGTAAATTATAGGTCGATAAATTTCAACTTTTAATCAGTCTCTCTTTATATTTCTATAATTAACTTTAAGAATTACTCAGATCTTTTACGTGTTATTGTGCAGTTCAGAAATAGGTAAATTTCAATTTCTATGATTTGCAAGATTTTACCGAGCAATAACGAGATAAAAATTCACAGCATTGAGAAAAATTTGTCGACAGGCTTTTCCCATACATTTCTTTAAATTTCTTGAGACTTTCCATTGAGTTTACATGTACGTTTTTTTATAAGGTGTTCTTCCTTTTTAGAAAGAGCATTTCCAATTTGATAAAAAACATGAGTTATTACCATTTTTACAAAACTAAAGCTTTTTTTCTTTCCAAACTTTTTGCGAATTTACACTATTTTTGAAATCGATAACGCTGACGTTAACGCTAACGTTAACAAAGCAGTTAACGCTGGAACTCTTTTAATTTAATATCATTCAGTCTAAAAACGCATAGTTCTTGTAAAACTTATAGTTTCAGTCCAGCTTATATAAAAGTCACCTTTTTAAAAAAATTCAACTGCTTTGTTAAAGATTCATCCTGTTGCATAACAATTCATTCTTATGGATTGGAAATTTACCTTGCATTATAAACGTGATATTTTATTCTTAAACGTTAATTCTAGTTACTGAAAAAGTCTAATATTGTATGTTTAATTTAGAATACATCTCTTTTGATTAAAAACTGTACTATTTTATTGAAAATTCAATAATTTTCGTAAAAACACATCCTTCTTGGTTAAAAGTTTAACTTTTCTCTTGAATATTCGACTTTTTAGATAGAATTGAGTTCTTTTAGTTAAAAGTTGCAACTGGTTGGTTTTAATTTTTAATATTTTGTTGAAAATGCGTCTCTTCGAATAAAAAGTTTCTCCTTATGCATTGGAAATTCATATTTTTGTAGAAAAGTATTCTTTATTGGTTGCAAGTTTATTCTTCTTAATTGAAAAGTCTACTATTATATGTTTCGTTTAGAATTCATGTCTTTTATTTAAAAATTCTACTGGTTTACTTAAATTTCAAGTATTTTCGTAAAAAGTCATATTTTTTGGTCGTAAATTCAACTGTTTCTTTGAATACTCATCTTTATGGATAGAAAATTTTCCCCTTTGGTTAGGAAATTAATATTTTTGTAGAAAAGTATTCTTTTTTGGCTGCAAGTTAATTATTCTTAGTTGAAAAGTCTACTCCAAATTATTCTCCCTGGTTAAAAGTTGTACAAATTTGTTGAAAGTTCAACTGAAATGTCATCTTTTTGATAAAAATTTGGTATTTTGTTTTGGTTTAAAAACTAAATATTTTGTTTAAAACACAATATATTTCAACTTTAAATCTTAGGAATATGCTACCTACATTAACGTTAAATTTAAGAGAATTTATTCCCCTACATAATTTTTGGATCTGAAATTTGTATCGCCTAAAATTTCAACCCGTCCAATTCGATACCTGCATTTTAAAAAACCCTCTCTTGGTGTGATCGCCTAAAACGACCACTCTGGATTTGGTCGTCTAAAAGATCCACTCCGTTTATTGAGTTGGCCCTTCGTTTCAGTACGCATACTAAAAACACGGAATTCAAGGAATTCACGGAGTTCAACGAATCTACGGAATGCATGGTATCTACGAAATTCAAGTAATAATTTGAATTTAAGGAATTCGAGCAATTCAACCAATTCAATAAATTCAAGTAATTCAAAAAACTCACGGGAGATCAATTCGCGAAAGTCAAAGAAATTCACGAATTTCATTTAATATCATTTTAATTTTTAAATTCAAGAAATTCGTGGGATTCGCGGAAACCAAAGAAATTCACTGAATTCAAATAATTTACGGAATTCAAATAATTTACGGAATTCAAGGAATTTAAGGCATACACAGAAACCAAAGGAACTGATGGACTTCAAGAAATTAATTGAATTCTTAGAATTCAAGGAATTCAAAGGATTCAAGGGGTTAAAGGAATTCGCGGAATTTACAAAATCCACAGAATTCACAGCATTCGCAGAAATCAATAGAATTCGTGAAATTCCAGGAATTCAAGGAATTTATAGAATTCAAGGAATTTACGGAATTCAAGGAATTAGTGCAGTTCACGGAATTTACGAAATTCACGGAATTCATGGAATTCACGGAATTCATAAAATTCATGGAATTCATGAAATTCATGGAATTCACGAAATTCCGTGAATTCCGTAAATTACTTAAATCTAAAGAATCCTTAGAATTTTGTAAATTCCTTGAATTCCCTGAATTCTGCGAATTTTTTGAATTCCATGAATTCCGTCAATTCCTTTAATTTCGCGAATTCCTTCAACTTCCCTGAATTCCTTCCTTTTCGGGAATGCCTTAAATTCCATGAATATCTCTAATTCCGCGAATTTCTTCAATTCGGTGAATTCTACAAATTCTGTGAATTTATTGAATTCTATGAATTCCGTGAACTCCATGAACTCAATGAATTCTGCAAATACCGTTAATTTTTTTATTTCTTTGAATCTCATGAACTTCGTGAATTTTTTAATTCCGGGAATTCTTTCAATTTTGTAAATTCCTTGAAATACGTGAATTCAAAATATTTAAGAATAATATTATAAATTTAACTAGAGAGTAATAATTACTAATAGAGGTGTTAACTAAGGTTTAAACTAGAAAACCCGGCGGCGTTCCACCGATTTGAATGAAACATTTGGCATTGTGTTGCTAAAGATGTGTAATGTAAAGTTTAAAAAATCTGGCCGCGAATTGTTATTTATTTTGTTAAAAAAGATTTCCGTAAAATCGTTTTTAAAGTTGAATAACTTGTAAAAATGCAGTCCTAAAGCCATGAAAAAAGTGTATTTAAGTATCTGGGGGTTGCTAATTATAAATTTATAGCTGAAAAAATGGATGCCTCTAAATCATATTCTTTTAAATTGTTATTGAGGGCCATCTCCAGATGGGCTTTACCTAGTATTCATTCTCATTTCCTCTAATCAACATGGTGCCCATTTTTATTTTAAACATTTATAAAAAAAAACTTAAAATAAGCTATAAACACTTGACATTCATATTCCTTAAGACATTAATAGATAACATAAAGTAAGTTGGACTTGTAATGAAGGGTGAAACCACCCTTAAATCGAGCAAAACGTCCCCAAAGATGCTTTTTGACTTTTATTTCGGAAAGGCTGCAGTACAACTCACATCCTACTCTGAGGGGTGATTACTCAGAAACTATGACCCGCAGAGGAAAACTTCATATTATCATTCTTATTGTGTTTCAAAGCACCCTTTCGAAGATAAACGTCATAAAGCATCTTTGGGGATGTTTTTTTGAATTAAGGGTGGTTTCATCCTTCATTTCAAGTTTTTTTAATAAATGCTAAAAAAATTAACCGCCATTTTGAATTTTTTCACCCCTAAATTTATAATTAGCAACCCCCAGATACATAAATACATTATTTTCGTGACTGTAGGACTGCATTTGTTTAAGTTATACAACTGTAAAAACAATTTCACGAAAATATTTGTTTAAACAAATAAATAACAATTAGCGGCAAGATTTTTTAAACTTTTCATTACACATTCTTAGGTACACAATACAAAAGGTTTCATAAAAATCGGTGGAACACCGCCGGATTTCCTAGCTTTTAATTATTAACGCCTAACGTGACTGCTCTAAACTTATCTGCTGCTGTTTACCGCGTGAATATGCATACTAAAACGAGGGGCCAACTCAAAAACCGGAGTGGTTCTTTTAGTTAGACGACCAACGCGAGAATGGTCGTTTTAGACGATCACTTCAAGAGAGTTTTTTTAAACATACAGGTAACGAATTCTGAATGCTATAATATAGTTCAGTCAATTTAAAGTGCAATCAAATAAAAAAATTTTGTTTTCGGAAGTCGCTTGCGCAACATCCTCTACCTCCGTTAAAACCGACGCAATATTAAACGCTTACAAGATTTTCTAGATTTTTTTTTCTATTTTGAAGCCCTTGGTTCATTTGATCCAGATTGTGCTCGACACGTTTATCGTTCTTCTGGCACTTCTTTTTATTGTCTTTCCTGAATCGATGTTTTACGAGACGTAATCCCAAGCCTAGAATCGTGAGGTCTAAATGTGCGATCCTAACTTTTTCTGATTTCCAGCTTCCATAAAGAAATCCGTTTCATCCTAATATTTCTTATTAAGGCCCTTGTAGATGAAGCCTATTACTTGGAGCTGGGACAGCTCGTAAAATGAAGAAGAAAACATTGTCGTTTCTCTTTATGGGTTATGTATTTTCTCCATTTTCTGAGGCCCATTCTCTCTTACCTTCGAAGAGAATGACCTTTCATCTCGTCGCTCGATTTTTTTTCTCTTTATCACTTCGTCTAACTGTGTTTCTACTTTAGTAGCCCTTCTCTCACAAAAGAGATATCTGATTACTCAAAGTTTGCACAAATAGTTGCAAGATAAGATATATTTTATACTTCCAAGATGCACTGCATTCCATTTAACTGAAAATGATTTGTTTGTGTAATTTCTACGTACTGTCTATTATTACGATATTTCTCGTAAGGCTAACCCATTTTCACCTTCCAACTAATAAAATAACAATATCAACTAATAAAATATCAGTACCATAACCTAATAACTAAATAGTTGGCCTAAATAATATTTTTGCAGTGTATAATGTACATATACATTCAGTAATCGCGATATAAAAGAGTTTATCAGATCTAATTGAAAATATATATGTATGGTCAATTTAAAATGCCAGTTTACTTTCCTTTGATTTTTCTCCAAAATGAAATGCTAGCAATCAGGCTCCCTTTTGACAAACAGCTTCAGTTGTAAAATCTCTAAAGTTGTTAAGTGATTTTATTTTTGTGTTAATTAGGTCAGGACCTTATTGGAGAACCCAACTCGCTACCATGTGGTTCAGAAGCAGAAGAACCAAGTTCGACAATATTTACACGAGTCGTTCCGTGGTTCAGACGAAGGTGTGGTCACAGGCATTCACAACAGCATTGGGAGTGATGGGTGTGGTGGTGTTGGAACCCCCCTTGACACCGGACCCCAACAAATGCCTATGGTGGTCCACAGTGCACCCCCCGGACCTGCTGCTCATAATCCGAAACCTCAACATCCTCACATGGCATCATATCCTCATGCACCTACGTTATTACCTCACACGCATACTGTTACTACAAGTCCTGACCCTACCGCAGGAGCTATGTCTCCTGATCTCTCGAGTGTCGCCACCAGCAACTCTGAGGTGAGTTTTCCTCTCTCATTTCTACAATAATTTAAATTGTGTCTAGAAACTCTAGCAACACAGAAAATTCGAGGTTACAGGTAATAATGTTACAGGTAATAAGTTGTGCAGTGCAAACGCGAGGTGGGTACTATAAACTGAGGTAAAATTTCCGTGTTGAATCCCATTCAAATATCTCCGGCAGACTCCACCACAGATAGCACCATTATAGACCTGTGACCACGGAAAGTTTACCTCATCTTAGCGTAATCAGCTGTCCATTACCTAGCTTGAACAATTACTGAAAGTATTTTGTACCCCCCCAGTTTTTTTTTAGACTGAAAGAAGTAATTGGACGGTGCACACATAAATTGGGTTCTATAACCTTACTGTATTGCTCGCACAGATACAACTATATGAATTGACTATAATTAGGGTATATAATTATGATAACGTATTGTAGCTAGAACAAGAATATTTGTCGGTCAAGTATCCTAAATCGTTTATCTATATGATAGACTTGTATGACTGAATGGATTGAATCTTTTATATAAGATTTTGCTCGATCCACCTAAACTGGAATGATTGCCATAATACAATGTAAACCCCTGTGTAGCATCAAATGGTAACAATCGTGCGAGGCACTTTACCCGCACGCCGTGCGTGCATGCCGTGTGTAAGGCACATATTTCGCACTATGAAATAGTGACCTTAGTTAAATTTGAAATAAATATCTTCTAACACTATGCTAAATCAAAATAGGCTTCAAATTACGTGTACACAATTTTATTGTTCGACAACAGAAAAAGTCCTAAGTAGAACATCTAAAAACTGATTATTATCTGTCTAATGTAAGTTACAATTAAATTTGTTATTAAAAGTGAAAAAATGGTAAAAACAAAAATTTTGAACGTTTTTATATTAGAATCAAATGTTGTTTTAGGAAACATTGTTTTAAAGTAACGGTAAAAATAACAGTAAAAAATGTTCATGTTTCAAATACAATAATTTGTTCAAATCAGACATTTTTTTTTATAATACCTTATTTTTTACCCCTAGTCAAATAATTATTTTCCTACATGTTTAAAAAGGGCGTCACCGCATTTCCTTACCAGTTTTTTTTAACTTTTCTATTACAATACTATTTTCAAAAAGAGAATGATTGATAAATGTTACAGAAAATTTGATTGAACCCCTTTGAAACTGAAAATGATAAAGTTTTAGATGCTTTTAGGTTTAAAATTATATTTTTGAAAGTTTGACGTCAAAATTTTAAAATTTGTGTGATATTTAAATATCTAAATATGACAGGGGAAATTTATCAGCAGTTTTGGTAGAAGAATATAAACCGAAAAATGTTGGGTCTTATTTTTCATAGCCTAATTTTGAAGTGTCTTATTTTGTCGTATTTTGTTAAAATGTTTGAAACAATTTTGAAGTTCGTACATTCTACAAACTTTATATGCGAAAATGTGCATCTTTTCTGAGAAGAAATCTTATAAAATGAATTGCACATATAGCAGATTGTAAAAATTACTTCAAAAAAATGATTTTTTTAAATAAATTCTACATGCAGGAAATTATTAAAATAAATTCAATAAATTACTGAAGATTAGTTTTAAAAAGCAGTAATAAGCCGTATTTTTTATATTCTTACGAAGAAAAATTAAAAATTATCAAGTAATAACGCTGCTCAAAATACATATTTTTGTTATTTGCTAAACTGCGTTCGTATGACGCGCAGTCATATCAATATGCACATGTTCTTTCATAAAAAAATACGACTCCCTCGTTCGAATTTCTCAATAAGGAAGTCTTTTAATTTTTTCTCTGAAGACCTACAAGAAGTTTCCTACAATTTTTGAAATGACGTATCGGTAGTGACAACTGTGTTTGCCGAACAATCAGAGGCACATAATTACCTGTGGCGATGATTGACCTTTTGAATTTACACCACAGTATATTTACCTTAATTTGAGTGTTTATGGATGTCTTTCCTCTAGCGTTTCTCCCATATATAACTGGGTTCGAGAACGCCTTGGTCGAAATTGTGTTAACGCTCTGTTACACAATTCAAGATAATGTGGAACGCAAGGTTCGCTTCTGTAAACAGGCCGAACTACTTTTCACTATTCAAACTTTTTTTTTTTAGTGTTAACTTTTTATTAACCCATTAGGACCCAAGTGGGCGCGTTTCTTAATTTTTATTCAGCGTCTATTCAATGTAAAATCGGTCGTAAAAAAATCAAGATGGGTCATTTCTAACGTATAATCGTCCGATCTTTCGATTTATGCAGTCAGGATTTTCCAGAACTGCGTATTAAAAAATGTATCATTATTTATTTAACAAAAAATGCAAAATTTCGCATAATTTTTTTTGAGTCATACTTTTTTCTTGAAAGCGCTTGAGGATTCTTAAGGTTAGGGAAATTTTCGCGCCCTCCGACCCTATTCTTGAAAATGAACCACAAACTTTTTTGAAATTGAATATGGCAGCATCCAAAATAGCGCTTTAAAGTCAAGTTTTTTATATTTCTGTAACTAGCATGTAAAAAAATGTATTTATTTCAATCTTCATCAAAATTCATAAATAGGGATTTTTCGTTGCGGATCCAATATGGCCACCAAAAAATCAATAATTTGTCAAATTTCCATTAAAATTTGTATACAGGGGTTTTTTGGGTCACTGATTACGAATCTGACATCAGAGCTTTCAAATTCAAAATGGCGGAATTTTGCCAACAAAAAATAAAAAATTGATCAAATTTTTATTAAAAATTTCAATTTCTATTTTTGTTCACCTCCACGTGGTGAGAAGATAAATTGACGGTTAAGAAGCATGTACTACAATTGTAAAAAAATACCTGTACTTACATTTTCACGAAAATTTGATAAATTTTTTATTTTTTGTTGGCCATGTTGGGCCTTCTATCTTGAATTTAGAAATTTTGATACCAGATTTGCCACCAGCGACCCAAAAATCCCCTATATACAAAATTTCATGAAAGTTTGATCGATTTTTTATTTTGTGGCGGCTATATTGGATCCTAAATTTTGAATTTTGGCATTCTGCTGTCAAATTCGTAATTAGCGACCCAAAAAATACGTGTATACAAATTTTCATGAAAATTCGACAAATTATTGATTTTTTTGCGGAGATATTGGATCCGCCATCTTGAATTTAGAAAATGTGATGCCGAATTTGTAATCAGCACCATGAAAAATCCCTGTGTATGAATTTTCATGAAGATTAAAATAAATAAGTTTTTTTAAGCTGCTGCCATATTGACTCTCGAAAAACCTTATTATGTCTGCATAAATCGAAAGATCGGACGATTGTATGTCAGAAATTACCTATCTTTGTTTTTACGCCCGATTTTACATTGTATAGAGACGCTGATCAATTTGTTAAACTTGTCCACTTTGTGCTTAATGGGTTAAAATTAAGTGCAGTGATTAGTTTGTTAATATTTTTCTATATTGAAGTATTTTGTTATTAAAAACTAAAATTACGTTCTTTTCAAATGAAATCCCAATTTCGTTTCAAATCAGACAGACAGGCCCCGCTTTGAGTGTCAGAATGATCTGGTATTGTGTATACCATTCTATGGTTTTAATAATTCACGACGTATTTCACAGTTTAATACTTTTTGTTCGGTGTGAGAAAAATGCAAAATTTGATTTTTAAAAAATAATTTTTTTCATTGTGAAGTAGTGGTTTACCGAAAATGGAACGTGTCGTTTTCATGAAAAGCCACCATTTTGTCATTTTTCAGATTTTTAATTTTTTGGGGGCAATTAAAAAAGGTAAAATTCTCACGGCAAAAAAATCCCAAACACCGAGGTTCGGACAATTAATCGAAAGGTTTATTATTATTTTTTGATTTATCCAAAATTTTACTTTTCTCAAATATCATTTTTACCAAAATTTAGTAACCGAGTGAAAGTGAAAGCTCGCAAGTTTGAGTTCGCCTATAAGGACGCACGTCTGTCGCATCTTGCGTTTCGCGCTCGTATATTTATTCTTTGCACTTGATATGCTTGAATGAAACTTTATTAAAAATATGTCTTTAAAATCCCAGTATTCATATGCATCTTCATGTTCTGAATTTTATACATAATTAAGTATATGTAAAGATTAAATTTCTGAAAGTTCTGTAGGCTTTGAGGTACACATTTTCATCGTTACACTCATGCTACGTGCTCCATTTTTTACAGACATATTTAAATGTAAATTTCTTTTCTAAATTACCTTCCAATAAAAAGATACAATCATTGATTTAGACATTCTTCCCTATCTCGCGTTGTTAAGCTAAAAATAGGATTTTTTCATATTATTTTTCATGGATAAAACAAAATATCATACAAGTCTCTTTTTTAGACTTTTGACGTATCTCGCGTCTTTTGGCATGATTTTTTTTTAATGGCTTCAATTCTCCTGTTAAACTTTTTTACCGTAATCGTCATCTTTTGGCGTAAAAAGGGAATATTCGATTTTTGAATAGCATTCTCGATGTATAAAAGCGTAAAAGTTGGTCAAGGGATACTGTTTAACGAATTCCTTCTTTCCTTTCGAACCTACAAAGCTTGCTAAAGGTCGATTTGATTCGATAATTTTTTCGAAACTTATCTTGTTTATAGATGGACGGACAGACAGACGTGCACCATCATTAAAACTTGATTTTCGGTTTCAGGGTCTCAAAACGTAAAGATCCGTTTAAAAACTTTAGTGTGAAATTTCTGAAAATTCTAATGCGTACTCAATCATAAATTATGAGAATGTAAAAATGGACTAAAAAGTCAAATTCTGAATTTCGCATCTGTACTTTGAAACATGTAATTTAGCAAAAAATGATCTATACCAATTGAGGCACTGAGAATAACAACTAGGTATAGCCCACTTGAAATAGGCCTGTAAATCATGTTCTTATCAATTGTTTTTGAGGGCCATCTCCAAGTGGGGTTTACCTAGTTGTCATTCTCATTGCGTTAATTCAATACAAGATATTGTATTTAATAAAATAAAACTTGAAAAATTTCCTCTTTAAAATTTACCTCATTCTTGCTGGAAAAAGATCTTTGAAAACTTCTTAATTGTGTTTTTTTAAATTCATTGTTCTATCATTCACAATTGTATTATTCTCAAAACTACTGCTGGACACGGAAAACGCGAATCATTGCTGGGGTAAAAGCAACTGATGAAGTTTATTTCGCGAGATAAATATCTCAATTTTTACGTGTCTACCTTAGAAGGCGAGTCTTCATCCGTACAAAAGGCGCCTCCTATTCTCCGTGCTGCACTTTATTCCAGTTGTTCATTAGAGTTTTCAGAAATAAATTATAAATTCATCTTCATCCTTCACTTTGAATTCTCTTTTTATGACTTTAATTAAATCATATGAAAAAGTTTTATATTTTTTTGAATTATGAGAGATAAATATATTTTGTTATTCATCGCATATTTAGATGCACAAGTTTGATATGTACTGGTTATTAGATTTTATTTCTCTCACTTCTTCTACTCCCCCCCCCCCCTCAGTTCCCCTCCTTGAAAAATGTACGCCGGACGGGCTGACACCCAACTGAAAGTATAAGGTTTTCCGCCGAGGGCTGCGAAACCCTGATAAAAATGGTAAACTTTGAAAAAGCATAATTTTCCGTATGAAGATATTTTTTAATGAATATTTTGGTTTTATTAAATTAAATTTAGTGCGGGGATAGTCGGCACTGCTGATTAGTGTCCCCAACCAGTTCCGTCACGGTAAATTAGTCGGAGGCTGGCCAGTCGACCCGACTTATACTAGTCGAGGTCTAGTCGGGTACTGGTAGGGACCGTATAATAACATGGTGGGCCCCAAAAAATAGTGTTGACTTTAAGAGTTCCAAAAGTAGAGTGTATCAACTATATTCTACTTCATTAGTGTGTTGTG
The DNA here is from genome assembly GCA_010014905.2 of Druon quercuslanigerum. Taxonomy (NCBI): domain Eukaryota; kingdom Metazoa; phylum Arthropoda; class Insecta; order Hymenoptera; family Cynipidae; genus Druon; species Druon quercuslanigerum. Next base: position 3,893 of record JAAAKG020087838.1, on the reverse strand, counting down.
TAGTTGATATATAAACTGTTTTTAGAAAGTTTAAAATTAGGAATATTTTCGCCAAGACATTCGATTATAGTTTTAAAAAAATCTTTATTAAAAATTAAATAAATGAAAACTACAATCCAAAATTCAAATTATTTTTATTTAATGAGAAATACGATTCGAAACACATTTAACGACAACAATATTGTTAATACGACACTTTTTGCAAGAACTAAAATTATTATAGTTTTCAAACAGCATTTTTTTCCTCCTTTAAATAGAATAACGTCTACATAGTTCAAGAATCAATGTTATACAAGATTTGCATATTTAATTGTATTAAACTTTTCTTTTCAAACATTTACGCCGCATATGTTCTTACACATTTTCTCTTATAAAACGAAGAAATTACAAGTTCAGGTCTTTGTGAAAATGTTTATTAAATGTATTTTCTTTAATTAAAAAAAAGTAAATAATTGCACTTTTTTACATATGAACTCATTATAAATAACACTCTGACTTAAACTTTAAAACAAGAATAGGCCGACCATAGCCCGGCTAGAACCCGCCTAGGAGTTTTGATTGAAAAATAGCCTACACAGAGGATTGGGGTTTTTTTTTGAAGCAGCTGTACTAGTACTCTTGAAATGTTCACCCAAAAGAAGCTAACTAGCCACTGACCAGTCCCTGACTAGGGACATTGCCGAAAAATGTTCTCCGCATAGCTTCCGACTACTATCTGTCCAAAAAATATAGGCACCTCGATTTTTGTACAGATTTTCATGAAAATCTCAGCAGAATTTTTTTTTTAAATATGAGGCAATATGTGTGTTGTAGGTGCAGGTTACAGCAATACTAATACATAGTTAACAAATTCTCAAGTGATTAGCGATTGTTTCCTGGCGAATGAAAGTTGAAAAAGTACCATAATCATGTGATCATTTTCAAATACTCAACTTTGAATGGCACTAAGTCACTGAAAATAAATGACAACAGTGATTTAAAACATATATGATTTCTTTGATTCTTTCTGTGCAAAATGGTAAAATTTAGAGCCAAAAATAATTATTTGTTAATAAGTTGTTAATAAAAACGTAGGAATGTGTCATCTTCGAACCTAAGGAACGTATAGAGATGATTTTTGAAGCAAATTACATATTTTTGGCTTCTGACAGTGTTGTACGTATTTTCAACGAGCAAAAAGTTGCACTTTAATATTTAAAAAGTTATTCTCTGCTTGGAAGAACACAAAAGACTTTACGATAATCGAAGGAACCGCACTCTGAGCAGGACACTTTGCTAGCGCTACTGCTACGCGTGCAATACGACCTATTCCCGTACTCAGGCTGTTTACACAGTCTCTAAGTCCTGGTGCAAAAAAAGGAATACAGTGGCCTCGATTATCGTGAAGTCTTTTGCATTTTTCCAAGCAGAAAATAATTTTTTAAACATTGAAGTGCAACTTTTTGCTCATGGAAAATGCTTACAACACTGTCAGAAGCCCAAAATGTGTAATTTGCTTCAAGAATCATCTCTGTACGTTCCTTAGGTTCAAAGATTGCACATTCCTACGTTTTTGTTAACAACTTATTAACAAACAATTATTTTTGTTCTAAATTTCACCATTGTACACAGAAAGGATCAAAGAAACTATTTTTTTTTCATAATTGTCATAATTTAATTTCGGTGACCGGGAACCATTCAAAGTTGAGTATTCGGAAATGATCAGATGATTATAATACATTTTTACCATTCATTCGCCAGGAAATAATCACTAATCACCTGAAAATTCGGAAACTCTGTATCAATATTGCCAAGAACTTCACCTGCAATACACATATTGTCTGATATTTTTAGAATTTTTATCTCCTGAGTTTCATGAAAATCTGTACAAAAATCTAGGTGCCTATATTTTTTGGATAGATTGTAGTACCCGACTTTTATTGGGGCCCAATTAGGGCTATTTCTGCACGGTTTTCGTATCGCTGTCCATTTAACCTGCGTTGATTTATTTAAAACTTATTTTCTGGAGAATGTCTGAAGAGCTTATTTTATTATATAAGCACATTATTTGCTTGGTAATGGCCCATTGCTGGAAGGAGTATGGATACTATCAAAATTTTATCGACGCTACAACGAAATTTTTGTTTTGGCTCAAATGGTTAAAAAAGTGTTTTATTTTGAAAATCCGGTATTCTCAATATCATTATCTCTAATTTAGCTTCTACGAAGCTTTTAAAGAATTTTTATTGAAGTATTCCACAATAATGATTGAACTTTTTATTCTAGACTCAATTCAACAGTTACAGTACTTTTTTATAATTAAGCCTGAATAATTATACATGTTATAATGGATGTTTTGTAAATTAGGCAAAACTATGTTCAGTTCCATAAACTTTACTTTTTCCATGTATGGAGACTGTTGAGAATGGGAACATGAAAATTTACATTTTAAATTAGGCCTATTCGTTTTAGTTTTTAGTATGTCAGATTAGTAGTTAATATTATAAGACCACAAGACGCAGAAGGTTTTTATCCGATATAAGCACAAATGTGTCGTTCATAGTTCAGCAGTTGTTCATGTCTATATACGTATGCTAATATACATGGCGGTGGCACAGATGCTCCATTTACGAACTGAAGTTCGTAATTCTATTGGTTCAGAATAATTTGGATTTGACGCCTTGAATTTCGACAGACTCACAATTAGGTACTTGAAAGTTTTAATTAAACGGTGGTATTATAATAAAAGTTATTTTGTTCCTTAAATTGGATTAAGGGTCTCTTAATACGTGCCTGAGAAACAATCCACTGATTGAAAACACCCTTCTTTCTTTTCAAATATAATTATGCCTTTTTTGTCTAACATAAAAAGAAAAATTATATGTTTTTAATTAGGGAGCGTCCATTAATTACTTAGGGCATTTTTTGTGTGTGAAACCTTATTTGGAGGGAAGGGGCAGTCGAAATTATTTCTTACGTATGTTTCGTCTTTCTAAATATTATTTTTCAACATGCTAAGTGAAACCGGTTTTGGCTGTTCAAATTACTTTTTACGTTATTATACACACATTATATCATCCTTGAACATTTTTAATATCATGTGGAAATTTCTTGAAATTCTTTGAATTTCGTGGATTTTGTACGTAATCTCGTGATATCCCTTTAAAATGGTTGATTAATCTGTAAATCCTTTTTGAAATATTTTCAAAACTGTGGAAATCCCTTGAAATTCTTCGATATTTTTGGAATATCAGTGAAAATTTATCCCAGTTTTAGTTAATAATCCCTGATTTTCCAGTAAATTTTCACTGGTTGAGGTTTTAAAGAAAATATCTATTAACAATAGGGTGAGCCTACTTAGCTAATAATACAATTTTATAAAAAAGAACTGTAGGATGAAAATTATTCTTGATTTCTGGCTTGGAAAACAACAAATTGGTATTTATAAGGAAAATTCTTATTCGTTCCGATTACTTACAGACTACTAATTGTTTCTTTGTTGTTGTTAATTTGGAAAGGCTTCCCATTTACAATTATTTTTTTTGTTAAGGTTGAAATTTGAAATTGTAAAAATTCATAAATGGTAAGGACTAATTCTTTCATATTTGTTTTAATTTGGAAAATTAAAAGTTTTCAATTTTGAAACGACAATTTGCAAATTTACAATTAAAGAATTACACAATTTTAAACGTTTGCGTTTCAAAATCAAACTTATTTACCGTTCAGAAATAATATAACTTACACGTATTTTTACATTTTTATCAGAAAAGGTATAAGATTTGTTTACAATTTGACCCGCTTCACCCCCCCCCCCCCCCCCGCCCCCCCCCCCTCCTCCCCCCCCCTTCTCCCCCGCCCCCCCCCCAACCCCCACCCCCTCTCCATTTGGCCTTCCCTCACCCCCTTTGTTTGGC
>JAAAKG020087837.1:13822-40131 GCA_010014905.2 Druon quercuslanigerum | reverse complement strand
AACTGAAAAGAATAATTTTTTAGAAAAAAAGATTATTCAAAGAAAAAAATAATTTTCGAAATTCGAAAGATAACTTTTTGACCAAAAATTGAATTTGGAGGCAAAAAATAAGTGTTTAACCTAATAAATTACTTTTTAATTATTATTATGGAATATTGAACTAGTATGATAGTTACATTTTGAGTTGAAAAAAATTTTTCAAGAAAATAGGTAAATATTCGGAAAAAATTCTTTTTCAATCAAATAAAAATCCATTTTTTAATCAAATAGTAAAAGATGAATTTTCAACTAAAATTATAAATAATGAACTGGAATACTTAAATTTTTAACTGAAAAGAATAATTTTTTAGAAAAAAAAATGATTCGAAGAAAAAAATAATTTAAAAAATTCGAGTGGAATAAGTTTAATTTTCAGTTTAAAAAATTACTTTTAACAAAAAAAGCTAAATTAAAAAAAATAGTTAAATTTTCAATGAAAGTTATTAAATTTCAACTAAAATGTTAAATCTTTGAGTAGAAAATCAATTTTCAACTAAGATGATGAATATTTAAATTAAATAATTGAATTTTTAACCAAAAACATTCATTTTCATCAAGATCATTTATTTCTACCAGAAAAGATGAATTTTCGACTAAAAAATAATTTTGAAAAATTAAAAATTTGAAATAACAAGTTAAAATAATTTTTAACAAAATAGTTTAACTATTAACCTAGTGATTTTATTTCAAACCTAAAATATGAATTTTCAACTAAAATGATAAATATTGAACTGGCATACTTAAATTATTGACCGAAAAGAATAATTTTTAGACAAGGAGATTAAGTTTCAAAGAAACAGATAATTTTAAAAATTCGAGGGGAATAAGTTAAATTTGCAGTTAAAAAATTACATTAACAAAAAAAAGCTTACTTAAAAAAATTGTTAAATTTTCTAACAAAGTTATTAAATTTCAACAAAAATTGTAAATCTTTGACTAGGATAGTTGAATTTCGAAATAAAAAGATCAATTTTCAACTAAGATGATGAATATTTAAATGAAGTAATTTAATTTTTGACTAAAAAGATGAGATTTCAACCAGGAATATTGATTTCTAGAAAAGAACAAATTTTCAACTAAAATATAATTTTGAATAATTAAAAAGTTGAAATAAAATTTTTAAATAATTTTTAACAAATGAGTTTAAGTTTTAACCAAGTGATTTCATTTTCAACCCAAAAGATGAATTTACAACTAAAATGATAAATATTTAAAATTTTGTATGAAAAACACCATTTTTCATTCAAATTGTTGAACTTTGAACCAGCAAAGATCAATTTTTAATTAAAAATGAAGAAGTTGAATTTTGAGTTGAAGAAATTAATTTTTAAACCAAACTGATGAGTTTTAAACTAAAATGATGAATGTTCAACTGATGCTTGAAATTTTTACGAAAAAGAGGGATTTTCAACCATGAAAATAAATTTTCTATAAAAAACCAATTTTTCAAGAATAAAATAAGTAGTGAAAGAAATAGTTGAATTTTTAAGTAAAAAATTTCAATTTTTAAACAAATAATTGACATTTGATTAAATATAGATACATTTTTAATTTAAAATCGAACAGAAATCTATTTTATTATGAAAAAATGTTGTATGCTAAAAAAACATAAAAAAGATTTACAATTAAAAACAAACTTCCAAACCACCTTACTTTTCGGCTCGTTCGAAACAAAACTAACAACTGAAAAAAAGAGGGAGAAAATAAATTTTCAACCAACAAAATGAATAGTTCAATTCTCTCTTAAAAATTTAATTCTTGAAAAAACGTTTTTTCAGCACAGTAGTTAAATTTTCTACTTGATATTTAAATTTTTGATAAAAATAGATATTAGCAAAGTAGTTGCATTTTCAAGCATAGATGAATTTTCATTTAAAATTATGAATCTTTAATAAAAAAATTTAATAAATGAGTTTAACTTGTAAACACGTAGTTGAATTTTTAAATAAAAAAATGAATTTATAAATTATTAACCACACTTTTATAAATTCACCAAAATTATTAAAATAATGAAAACTTGAATTTAAATTAAATTTCCGAAATTTTTCCGGCCAAGCCGCCACCCTCATAATTTTTTGTTTGAAAAATTATTGTACGACTTTCGATTTCTTTGTTATTAAATTCTATTACACAAAAAATTAAATGTACACTTCGTATAAAATTGAATGAATAACTTCAATTAATTTTTTTTCTGGAAGTGTATGGGAGAAATAAAAATGTTTTTCATGCAATTATAAATGTACTAATATTATTTTTAAATATTTTACATATATTAAAAATACTGTTTAGTTGTGTTTTTAAATTGAACATATCAATTCTTAGCCAAAGAAATAAATTTTTAACTAAAAATATGAATATTCAACAAAAAATATCAATTTTTAAAACAAATATTTAGTGGAATTTTCAATCAAAAATATTAATTTTCTACCAAAAAATACTTATTTTCAACAAGGTACATGAGGTAAAAAAAATAATTTTTAACGAAATAAGTCAATTTTAAACACAAATTATGAATTTTGTGCAAAAAAAGATATAATTTCAATAAAAAATATAAAATTTCAACTAAAAAATATAAATTTACAACAAAAAAAAGTTTCAATTGGCAGTTAGGAAAGTAAATTTTAAACAAACAATAAAATGAGCTTTCAGCAAAATGAATTAATTTTCAACTAAAAATATATACTTGCAAGTAAAAATGGAATAGTTAAATCTTCAGTAAAAAAAATTTCGACTGAAAAGAAACGAATTTTCAAACAAAAAAATTAATTTTTAATCACAATGATGAATCTTCTATCGAAAAAGACTAATTTTCAACAAAATATTTATTTTATTATAAAAAAAATATTTTTTGAACCAAAAATAAAAAAAAATAAAATTTACATTTATAACAATTAATTTTAAAACGAAAAAATAAATTCTTAACAAAAGAACTCAATTTTAAAATCAAAAGATGAACTTTTTACCAAAAAGATAGGGTTGCAATAAAATGTATAATTTTTCAACTAAAAATGATAAATTTAGAAAAAATAATAGAATAGTTCAATTTTCAAATAGAAAAGTAAAAGTAAATTTTAAAGAAAACAAAAAACGAGTTTTCAGCAAAATGAATTAATCTTTAACTAAACATATAATTTTTCCAGCATAAATTAAATAGTACATCTTTAGTTACAAAAATTATTTTTTAGCTAAAAAGAAAAGAGTTTTTAACCAAATATATAAATTTTTGAACAAATAGTTGTATTTTTAACACATAAGATGATTTTTCTATCAACAAGAAAAAACGAAATTCCATATAAATAGTTGTTTTTTTCAGACAAAGAAATAAATTCTTAAAAAAATAGTATAGTTAAATTTTGCACGAAAGAGATAATTTTTTACGAAAAAAACATTTCATTTCTATCAAAAAAAGTGAATTTATTAAAAAAATGGAATTGTGTAAGTGAATTTCTAACTAAAATGATGAAATTTCAACTAAGAAAAAATTAATTTTTAACCAAATATATGCATTTTGAACTAAAATGATAAATTTTCTACCAAAAAAAAATAACTAAATTTTCAGTTAGTAAAATAAATTTTTAACCAAAAAAACGTTTTCAACTAAAAATATAATAGTCAATTTTTAGTAAAAAAATTAATTTTAAATGAGAAAAACTCACTTACAATCAAATTTTTTTAAACATGATATCGCTTTTATGATTTACATTTCAGATTGCATCAATTTGGAAGAAATACAATTGAAAACTCTTGACTTTTGATCTTTAAAATCATCCAAATTTAATAATTTTAATTTACACATCTTTCAAAATTAAAGCTTCAAAATTGAAGTGTGTAAATGTCCAAATCGTTAAAATTAAAAAAATGTCTATTTTAAATCTTAAAAATTTAACTATTCAAAAAAATGTTCCATATTAAATTGCTTTAAAATATAATTTTTGAAAATTAAATAATTTCTAATTCCAAAATTTCAAAAATCAAGAAATTTTAATTATTGTAACTCTTCAAAAATGCAAAGTTCAAATTTAAACATTTGAAATGTAAATCTACAAAACTAAAGAGTTTTTAATTGTTTGGAATTTGAACTTTAAAAATTAGGCAAGTTTTAAGTTTTAAAATTGAAAACGCTGTAATTTTTTAAGTGAAATATTCAGGCCACAGTCTTTTCCGTTTTTTAATAAAATCCAAACAGAAAATCCAACTTTTTTGGTTGAAAGTTCATTCTTTGTGGTTGAAAAGTGCAATATAAAATTTTCGGTTAAAAATTCATGTTTCTTGGTTAACATTTTTATTATTTGGTTCAAAATTAAATTATTTTGTAGAAAGTCCAACAATCTTGTTAAAAAGTTATATTTCTTGGTTGAAAAGTCAAAAATTTAATTGAATTTGTTTTCTTTTCCTAAAATTCTCTTTCGGTAAAAATATAATCCTTTTTAGGTTAAAAATATATCTGTCTAGTTAAAAATTAATATTTTTCAATTAAAAATTAACTTTCTTGCTGAAATTTCACATTTTCTGATTGAAAATTTCGTATTTTTAAATAGATTTTCATTTTAAATACAAATATTTTTTTCGTTGAAATATAAACTATTATATATTTTAATGAAAACTCAATCGCTTGGTTAAAAGTGAAACAATTTTCTTTAAAGTTCATTTTTTATTGCAGATTCATAATTTTAGTTGGAAATTCGCGTTCTTTTTTTTGTTGATTAAATATAAATTTTTTAATAGAAAATTAAATTATTTCTTTGAAAATTCAACTGATTATTTGAACTATTAAGTTAAAACATACTAGAAATGATAAAAATATTAACTAAAAATAATTAAAATCAAATTTGGACCAACATCATATCGATTTTTCAAACTAATTTAGTTGCCAATTCATGTAATTTGTTGAAAACTCGTATTTTTTGGTGGAAAATTAATCTTTTCGGTTCAAAGTTGAACTATTTGGTTAAAAATGTATGTATTTATTTTTCAAATTCGTATCTTCTTGTGAAAATTAATCTTCTTGGTTAAAAATTCAAGATATTAGATAATTTTTTTTTAGTTTAACTGAACATTTTTTCTTGTTTAAAAAAAAATTCACCTCTTTTGGTAGAAACTTTTTTTTAAATGCAACAGCTTAAAAATTAAATAAAATAAAAAGTAGTAAGACATACCTGACCATAATTTAAAAAATTGTAGTTTAAGAAATAATTTGATTTTAATCATATATGCATGTCATTAATATTTATAAAATGAATTCTCATTTTACGTTACAGGCTAAATTACAAAATTTGTACATTTGTCTATTTTTAATAAAAATAGCTTCAATTATTCATTCCCTCCATGTTGGAATTTCGTACGAACAGGGGTAATATTATTTTTCAACTCCCGCGAATATGGTTTCCTTAACATTTCGGCTACGTGGCCCATCTGAATTGTACAGTCTGGATGCAAATTAGGCGGCAAGAGAGTGCACTCTCTTTCGAAAATCAGAGCTAAGCCTTCTAATAATTCTACAAAACCCATGGAGAGGGCTGCACGTCGTAACCTATTAAGTTCCTGAAAAAAAATTAATTTTTAAAGTCTTAGAATAGAAAAATAGTTTTAAAATTCAAGGTTGCTACAGAAGAAAAATTTATTCTGCATTTATTAATTAATTAAGATGTAAAGGGCTTTTTAAATATTATTTATTTCTAAACAATCCTTATTAGTATTAATATAAAATTTCTTAAAAGTCTGGAAATATTATAATCATAATCATTATAATCATATTTAAAAAGATTTTAAAGAATTCATACAGCTGTCAAAAAGATGTTAAGCAATTGAAAAAACTTTAAAATATTTTAAATATTTCACAAGGGTCTCAAAAAGATTTTAAATATTGTAAAAATATTATAAAAGATTTCTATGATTTCACAAAGATTAAAATTTATTAAAATATTTCAAAGATTTCAAAAGATTTAAAGAAATTGACGGCAATATCAGAACAATTTTAAATAATTCAAAAAGATTTTTAAATATTTTACATATTTCGTAGATTTTAAAAGATTAAAAAAATGTCAGAATGATATTAATAAATTCAACAAAATTTCACAAAGATTTAAAAAGATGTAACAAAGATTTAAAAATTTTCTCAAAGATTTCAATAGTTTTACAAATATTTCAAAACATTTCAGAGAATATCAAAGATTCAACAAAGATATTACAGATTTCAGAAAGATTAAAAAGGTTTCAAAAGATTTCACAAAGATTTCTATAATTTCACAAAGATTTCCACGATTTCTCAAAGATTTCAAAGATTTAAAAATATATCCGAAACAGTTCACAATGATTTCAAAATATTTAAAGAATTTTACAGCAATATCAGAACAATTTCAAAGAATTCAAAAAGATTAAGATTTCAAAGATTTAAAAATATATCCGAAGATTTCGTAAAGATTTTAAAGATTTCAGAAAGATTTTAAACAATTCACAATGATTTCAAAAGATTTAAAAAGATTTAAAGAATTTTACGGCAATATCAGAACAATTTTAAAGAATTCAACAAGCGTTTTAAATATTTTACATATTTCATAGATTTCAAAAGATTAAAAAAATTTCATAAAGATGTCAGAAAGATATTAATGAATTTAAAAAGATTTCACAAAGATCTGAGAAAGATTTTAAAAATTTCAAAAATATTTCAAAATATTTCTATACTTTCATCAAGATTAAAATTTTTTATATTTCAAAGATTTCAAACAGATTTCAAAACATTTTAAACAATTTTAAAGATTTCAAAAAATAATTGATTTTGAAGGTCTACCAACAATTCTAATAGAATTCACCAAGATTTCAAAATATTTCTATAATTTCATAAAGATAATTTTTTTTTAATATTTCAAAGATTTCAAACAGATTTCAAAAGATTTTAAACTATTTTAAAAGATTTCAATAAATTTAATGATTTTAAAGGTCTACGAAAAATTTTAATAGAATTCACCAAGATTTCAAAATATTTAAAAAATAATTCGCAGATTTCAATGATTTAACAAAGATTTCAAAGATTTTAAAAGGCTTATATAAATTTAGAAAGATTTCAAAATATTTCAGAACTTTGAAAGATTTCAGAAACTTTTATAGAATTTTACAAAGATTTCAAAAGATTTCAAAGATTTCAGAAAGATTTCCATGATTTCTCAAAGATTTCAGGAATTTTACGGCAATATCAGAACAATTTAAAGAATTCAAAAAGATTTTTAAATATTTTGCACATTTCATAGATTTTAAAAGATTAAAAAAATTTCATAAAGATGCCTGAAAGATGTTAATGAATTCAATTCAATTTAAAAAGATTTCAAAGATTTGAAAAGGCTTACATAATTTTACAAAGATTTCAAAATATTTCAGAATTTTGAAAGACTTCAGAAAGTTTTAAAGAATTTTACAAAGATTTCAAAAGATTTCAAAGATTTAAGAAAGATTAAAAAATTTTCAAAAAGATTCAATAGATTTCACAAAGATTTTAAAATATGGAACAAAGATTTATACATTTTCTCAGATTTCAATAGTTTTACAAATATTTCAAAATATTTTAGAGAATATCAAAGATTCAACAAAGATATTAAAGATTTCAGAAAGATTAAAAAGCTTTCAAAAGATTTCCATGATTTCTCAAAGATTTAAAAATATATCCGAAGACTTCGCAAAGATTTTAAAGATTTCAGAAAGATTTTAAACGTTTCACAATGATTTCAAAAGATTCCAAGAATTTTACGGCAATATCAGAACAATTTGAAAGAATTCAAAAAGATTTTTAAATATTTTACATATTTCATAGATTTCATAAGATTAAACAAATTTCATAAAGATGTCAGAAAGATGTTAATGAATTCAAAAGGATTTCAAAAGATTTTAAACTTTTTTAAAAGATTTCAATAAATTTCAATGATTTTAAAGGTTTACAAAAGATTCCAATAGAATTCACAAAGATTTCAAAATATTTAAAAAATAATTCGCAGATTTCAATGAAGTCACAAAGATTTCAAAGATTTTAAAAGGCTTATATAATTTTAAAAAGATTTCAAAATATTTCAGAACTTTGAAAGATTTCAGAAAGATTAAAAAATTTGCAAAAAGAATTCAATAGATTTCACAAAGATGTAACAAAGATTTATAAATTTTCTCAAAGATTTCAATAGTTTTACAAATTATTAAAAATATTTCAGAGAATATCAAAGATTCAACAATAGATATTAAAGATTTAAGAAAGATTAAAAAGGTTTTAAAAGATTTCACAAAGATTTCTATGATTTCACAAAAATTTCCATGATTTCTCAAAGATTTCAAAGACTTAAAAATATATCCGAAGATTTCGCAAAGATTTTAAAGATTTCAGAAAGATTTTAAGCAATTCACAATGTTTTCAAAAGATTTCAAGAATTTTACGGCAATATCAAAACAATTTTAAAGAATTCAACAAGCGTTTTAAATATTTTACATATTTCATAGATTTCAAAAGATTAAAAAAATTTCATAAAGATGTCAGAAAGATATTAATGAATTTAAAAAGATTTCACAAAGATATTCAAGATCTCAGAAAGATTTTAAACAGTTCACAATGATTTTAAAAAAATTCGAAGATTTCTATGAATTCCCCAAACATTTCCAAGATTTCACACAAATTTCAATACTTTCACAAAGATTTCAATAATTTGACAAAGATTAAATTTTTTTTTAATATTTCAAAGATTACACAAATATTTCAAACAGAATGCAGTGATTTTAAAAAGATTACAAAGATTTAAAAATATATCAGAATATTTCGCAAAGAATTTTAAGATTTTAAACAATCCGGAATGATTTCAAGAGATTTCGTAGATTTTAAAATACTTTAGATATTTAGCAAATATTTTCAAAATTTCATAAATATATGTGAAAGATTTGCCAAAAGTTTTAAAAATTTCCCAAAAATGTCAGTGATTTCCGAAAGTTTTCAAAAATTTCAAAAGATTGTAAAGATTTCAATGATTACACAAATATTTCACAAAAATAGGAGTAATTTCACAAAGATTAAAAAAATTCATACAATTTACAAACATTTAAAGGATATAAAACTATTTCATAACATTAAAAAAATTCCGCAAATATTTCACAAAGATTTCAAATACTTGAAAATATTTAACAAGATTTAAAAGATTTTGAATTCTTCCGAAAGATTTCACAAAAGTTTGAATTTTCTAAAAAATATTTCAAAGATTTTAAAGATTTCACAAAGAATTTCAGTGATTTCAAAAAGATTTAAAATTTTTAAAAGATTTGTAAATATTTCAATGATACGCAAATGTTTTACAAATTGCAGTGATTTCACAAAGTTTTCAACGATTTATAAAGGTTTTCAAACATTTCAAGGATTTAAAAATGTTACAGAAGATTTTAAATATTTCACAAAAATGTCCAATTTTTTTAAGAATTCATAAAGATTTAAAACAGTTCACAAAGATATCAAATATTTATGAAATTTTTCAAAAATTTCAAAGATTTAAGAATGCCTCAGAAATTGTCAAATATTTCACAAATATTTCAAAAAATTTGAAGGATTCAGAAAGAATTAAAATATCTCACAAACATTTCAAGCATTTCAAAGTTTTTTAAAGATATTTAAAAGATTTTAAAGACTTGGCGAAAATTTCAATGATTTTACAAAGTTTTCAAAAAATAGTAATACATTGTAAAGATTATGTAAAGATTAAAGATTAAAATTATGTAAAAATTATGTAAAGATTATGTAAATATTTCACAAAGATTGCAGTGATTTCACAAACATTTCAAAGATTTTGAAATATATCAGAAGTATTCAAAGAAGTATTTCAAAAAAAAATTCAGTGATTTAAAAAATATTTCAAATATTTTAGAAGATATCAAAAATTTTGAAGACTTCACAAAAATTTTAAACAATTCACAAATATTTTGGAGATTTCACAAAGTTTTCAAAAATTTCAAAATTTGGTAAAGATATCAATGATTTTGCAAATATTCTACAAATATTGCAGTGATTTCATAGAAATTTCAAAGATTTATGAAATTTTACACATATTTAATAAAGATTTCAAAGATTTCAAAAACTTGAAAATATTTTAGAAGATTTTGAGTAATTCAGAAAGATTTAAATCATTTCACAAAGATTTCACCGATTTTACCAATATTATTCGAAACATTTTAATGATCTTACAAAGGATTAACAGATTTCAAGGATTTTACAGTTTTCAAAAGGATTAAAAATATTTCACAATGACTTCCAAAAGATTTCAAAGATTTTAAAATATGTCTGAAGTTTTCGCAAAAATGTTAAAGATTTTAGAAAGCCTTTAAACAATTCACAACGACTTCAAAAGATTCCGAAGATTTCAATGATTTCACAAAAATTTCAAAAGATTTGAACGATTTCACAAAGATTTCAAAGATACACCAAAAGTTATAAAAAATTGTAAAGATTTTAATATTTACACGAAAAAATGAATCACCAAGTTTGCTTTTTTTCATAAAGATTTCAGAAGATATCAAAGATTTTGAAGAATTCAGAAAGATTTGAGACAATTCACAAAAATTTTAATGATTTCTCAATTAATTTCAAAGATTTAATTGATTTCACAAAGCTGTCCATAATTTGAAAAGACTTTTCAGCGAGTTCACAAATATTTCCAAGATTTATACAATTTTTAAAATATTTCAGAAAAATACAAGATATTTCAAAAGACATTTCATAATATTTCAATATCACAAAATTTGAAAGATTTCGCAAAAATTTCAGTAATTTCACAAGATTTTCAAATTTTTTTTTAATATTGTAATGATTACAATGATTTTACAAATATTTCACAAAGATTGAAATAATTTTTAAGAGATTTCAAAGATTTATGACATTTTCCAAGCATTTCATAGATTTAAAAATATTTGAAAAAATTAAAAAAAATCTCAAATATTTCACAAAGATCTCAAATACTTGCAAATATTTCAGAAGACTTCAAAGATTTTGAAGAATTCAGCAATATTTAAAACATTTTCACTGATTTTACAAATACTTCACTGATTTCAAATGATTTCAATTAATTCAAAGCTTTCAGAAAGATTTAAAAGATTTCACAATCCGTTCACAAATACTTCATTTTTTAAAAATATTTCATATATTTAAAAGTACTTAAAAAATTTCCGATATTTTGTAAATATTTTATACATTTTATAAATATGTCAAAGAATTCACAAAGATTTCAAATATTTCAGAGGATTTAAAAAATATCAAAAGATTGTAAACATTTTAATGTTTACGCGAGAATATTATTCCCAAATATTTCAAAGATTTATACAATTTTCCAAAGATTTCAGAAAATATAAAAGATATTTCAAAAGAAATTTCACAATATTTAAATGATATCACAATATTTGAAAGATTTCGCAAAAATTTCAGTAATTTCAAAATATTTTCAAAATTTTTTTAAATATCGTAAAGATTACAATGATTTCGCAAATATTTCACAAAGATTGAAATATTTTTTAAGAGATTGCAAATATTTATGACATTTTCCAAACATTTCAAAGATTTAAAAATATTTCAGAAAATCTCAAATAAATCTCAAATATTTTACAAAGATCTCAAATACTTGCAAACATTTCAGAAGACTTTAAAGATTTTGAAGAATTCAGCAATATTTCAAACATTCCCCTGATTTCACAAATATTTCACTGATTTCAAAAGATTTTAATTAATTCAAAGCTTTCACAAAGATCTAAAAGATTTCACAATCCGTTCACAAATACTTCATTTTTAAAAAATATTTCATAGATTTAAAAGTATTTAAAAAATTTCAGATATTTTGTAAATATTTTAAACATTTTATAAATATGTCAAAGAATTCACAAAGATTTCAAATATTTCAGAGGATTTCGAAAATTTCAAAAAATTGTAAACATTTTAATGTTTACGCGAGAATATTATACACAAAGATTTCAAAGATTTATACAATTTTTAAGGGATTCCAAAAATTTATGATATTTTCCAAACATTTCAATGATTTAAAAATATTTCAGA
This sequence comes from Druon quercuslanigerum, assembly GCA_010014905.2. NCBI lineage: Eukaryota > Metazoa > Arthropoda > Insecta > Hymenoptera > Cynipidae > Druon > Druon quercuslanigerum. Next base: position 28,046 of record JAAAKG020087837.1, on the reverse strand, counting down.
AAATTAGAAAAAAATCGCAAATATTTTACAAAGATTTCAAATATTTCAAAAGATTTTGAAGAATTCAGAAATACTTAAAACATTTCACTGATTTCAAAAGATTTTAATTTATTAAAAGCTTTTATAAAGATCTAAAATATTTAACAAGCTTTCAAAAAGTTCAAAAGATTGTAAACATTTTAATGTTTACGCGATAATATTATTCAGAAACATTTCAAAGATTTATACAATTTTTCAAAGTTTTCAATAAATATCATAAATGTTGCAGACTTAAGAAAGATTTTAAACACTTCACAAAGATTTCAAAGATTTAAAGAAAATTTAAATGCCTTGGCAAAAATTCTAAAGATTTCACGAAGACTTACAAAATTTCTACAATTTTTCAAAGACCTTAAAATTGTTCAGAATATTTTAAAGATTTCAATAATTTCGCAAAGATTTCCGTGATATTACAAGGTGCTCTAAAATTTTAAAAAGATTGTACAGATTTCACAAACATTTCGAATACTTCCGTAAAGAGTGATCATTATCAAAAAATCATTTCTTATGAATCCAGAGTTAAAAAATTCATCGTAAACTACCTGAATAATTGACAAGAGTTAAAAATAAATGGGACAAAAAATATTTTAGTCCCTTTTATAAAATTCCATGACTTTTCCAGATCTTCTAGCAACCCTTAACTTAAAGAAAACGATTAAAAATCATGTTTACCTTATAGAAATTTTGCGTCTTTTCAGGCAACTTCCTAGCATGTCGAAGTATCTTTTGAATGTCGGACTGCAATCCAACTTGTCGTATCCAGGATGGAGCATTCAGGGCATAACTTCTCTTTTCTCCCGGCTTGACAGGAAAAGCTGGCTCAGCAGTTTTAATTAAGGGGTCGGCGGAGCCTAGATTAGTCAAATTTCCCAACCAGGGAATTATGTCCGTTCCCGGTTCGAGTACTGTCAACATTAAATTCGATTTTTTCTTCGAGTCAGAGCCGGAGTAAATAAATCCGTACCAATCTGTGTTTAAAGCACAGAGTGCTGTCATGCCCTCTACCTGAAAATGAAAAATAAATTAAAAATTTTACAGGTTTTCCAGGTCAATCAAAAAGAAATCTAGTCAATTTTATTTTTTTCAACACAAACACTTGGTCGCAAACTAATTCACCAACAAGTTCTTATAATTTATACATTTTCTTCTAATTTTCAACAATTTTAGTGACAAGAGTCGTACAAAATTTTATTAACTTTAACTTCAATTCAGCTAAAATTCCCTTATTCATTTTTTTAATATTCCGTAACTTTCCCTGAGAAAATCTTAATTTTTTAAATAGTTTTTTGTAGTTGTAGAAAATTACGAGTTCCTACTAAGATAGACAATAATTACACTTTTGTATGACATTTGACGAAAATATACATAAGTCTAGAAAAACAAGCAGCTCTTCCTATTAAAATTAAAGAAATTTAAATGAGATTAAAATCAAATTTAAACCCCTAATTAACGTCTAATAATCAAGTTAATAAGTGCCGAAACGTTGGTGATGAAAAACAAAAATGACATACATAAGAAAAAATTATTTCTATTTTATTAAAAAAAAAAGAGAGAATGAAGAAGATTTGGTTTGTTGCCTTCTAATTTTTCTCTCCTCTCTTATATATATTTTTTTGTTTTTAAAAATTTGAGAAATAATTTGAGTGATTTGAAAAATTGTTTCATATACATTTTTCTAAAAAACTAAGATTTTATGCACACAATTAAAAATAAATACTATTTCCTACGAAAAAAAGAGAAAAATTTCATCATTTTTAATAGGTTTTATTATAGAAAATTACGAATTTATGTAAAAATAATAAATATTTACGATTTGCACCACGCAGTTGTAATTTTTAAATATTTTTTCTTAAAAAAAAAAATACAAATTTATAGACAGAATTATCGATGAATACAAATATATAGGAAAATTTACAACTCCAAAATAAATAATTAGTTTTTTATAGCTCAAAAAAACATTCAAAAAAGATAGTTTTAAGTGAACAACCAAGATAAATTTTCTATAAAATAAAGACTTTTTCACAAATTATATTAATTTTCAACCAAATAGTTGAATTTTTAAACTAAAAAAAAAATTTTAAACCACAAACGAAATCATTAAATTTTCATCTAAAACATTAATTTTCTATAAAAAACATTTTTAACAAAAAAGAAGATTTGCTAACAAAATAAATTAATTTTTATCCAAATAGTTGAATTCTCAAGCAAGAAGATTATTTTAAAAGAAAAAATACGAATTTTTAACAAAATAAATAAATTTCTATCCAAATACTTAAATCTTCAACCAAGAAGATTAATTATTTAGTAAAAAGACGAACTTTAAACAAATCTTCTGAAAAACAGTTAAATTTTCAAATTTTCAATAGCGGAATTTTTAAACTGAAAAGAGTCATTTTTAACCAAAAAGGAAATAGTTCAGTTTTTATTAAAAAAAATATTTTGTAATCTGATTTACTATCGCCTTTTTTAATTTTTTAAAAATCTTTGAAATATTTCTGAGTCTTTATTAAAGTCTTCTAAACAAATTTGAAATCAATTAAAATCCCAAAAATGTTTTGAAATCTAGCCCTTTTTTAAATCTTTATGAAATTTTTATAAAATCTTTTGTATTAATTTGAAATAATTAAAATAATTAAAATTCTTGTGAAATCAACTGAATCTTTTAAATTTTTGGTAATACCTTTGACATCCTTGAAATATTTGAGAAATGTTTTAAAATGTTTCAAAATATTTTAAAATTTTTGTAAAATCTTTTAAATCCTTGAAATTTTCTGACAGTTTTAAAATGTTTTGGAAATTTTTGAAACCTTTGTAAAATCTTTGAAATATTTCTGAAGTCTTTACTGAAATTTTCTAATCAAATTTGAAATCATTTAAAATCCCAAAAATGTTCTGAAATCTTTTAAATCTAGTGTAGTGTATCATTTTTAAAATCTTTATGAAATTTTTATAAATTCTTTTGTATTAATTTGAAATCATTAAAATATTTTAAATGTTTGTGAAATCTGCTGAAATCTTTAACAAAATTTGTAATACCTTTGAACTCCTTGAAATATTTGTGAAATGTTTTAAAATATTTCAAAATCTTTTAAAATTTTGGTAAAGTCTTTTAAATCCTTGAAATCTTCTGAAAGTTTTAAAATATTTTAAAATATTTTAAAATCATTTAAATTTTGCTAAAATCTATTAAATTTGCGTGAGATACTTTGAAATATTTGTGACATGTTCTGAAAAAATTTGAAATCGTTTAAAATCTTTAAAAAACATTACTTTCGAAATCAAAAATTTGATCTTTGAAATCATTAAAATATTTAAAATCTTTATGAAATCTGCTGAAATCATTTACAAACTTCGTAAAATCTTTGAAATCCTTGAAATTTCTGTGAAATGTTTTGTAATGTTTTAAAATCTTTATGAAATATTTAAAATCACTGAGAAATCTTTTGTATTAATTTTAAATGATTAAAACCTTTGAAGTCTTTGTGAAATCTTTTGACAAAAACCTAAATCTTCAACCAAGAAGATTAATTTCCTAAAAAAAGACGAATTTTAAACAAATCTTCTAAAAAACAGTTAAATTTTCAAATTTTCGATAGCGGAATTTTTTAACTGAAAAGAGTAATTTTGAACCAAAAAGGAAATAATTCAGTTTTTATTAAAAAAAAAATTTTTCAATAAATATAAACGAAAATTTTACAACAAAAATGAATTTTCTAACAAATTGTTGAATTTTTTAAATCAAATCATAATTCTGAATTTTGAACAGAGATTTGTTTTTAAGTTTCCTTCTAAATCTGAACAAAAATTATTTTCCAAAATTTCCGTTCCACGTTAAAAATTTTCTGTTACAAATAAAAATTATATTTATTTACAAAATTTTCAATTATAATTCAAAAATACAGTATAACCCTTTTCTAAATTTTTTGAAATAAAACATTTAATCCAAAGAGATTTTGATTTGGAAGAAGGAAATTGGAATACACGAGGAATTCTGAAAGAATCACCAAAATCTTGAAAAAATTTATAATTTTTTTTTTACTCCCTCAAATTCTTTATTTCTTTACTGAATTTCTCTGTCACAAACTAAAAATTATAATTCTTTACTAAGATTTCCTATCCAAAAGTAAAAATTATAATTCTTCACGTAAATTCCTTGATAATTAATTATAATTTTTTTCGAACAATCTTTGTTCCAAGTGAGGATAATTATAATTTCGTAAGTAAATTATTACTTTATTTATTTTGCGTATAAACCAAATTTTCTATTAAAATTCAGAAATATAGAAACTCCCGTTTCCAAATTTTTGAAAAAAGAAGTTTCAAATCGTGACGAATTCTGACTTGGAACCGGGATTTGTTAATATTCCCCTTTTCTGAATTATAACATAAATTATTTATCAAAAACCTTGGTCAATGGAAAATTTCCGATAAAAAAATTTGAAATTGTTGAATTGTTGAATTTGTAACAAAATTGTTGAATCTCCAACAAGAAAATATGATTTTTAAACAAAAAAGTTTGCTTTCTACTACAAAGTTACATTTACATAAAAATAGTTTATTTCTTAACTAAATAGATAAATTTAAACAAAAATTTAAATCCCCAACAAAAAAAAGTTCATTTTGAACCCAATAATTTATTTTTCTAACAATCTGTTGAATGATCAACCAAACCGGATTAATTAAGACTCCAAAATTTGCATTTTTAACGAAAAACGGATGTATTTTCATCTAATAAGATTAATTTTCAACGAAAAAGGCGATTTTGTATCAAAATACATCAATTTTCAACTAAAAAGATTATGTTTCAATAAATAATACCAGTTTTCAGCCAAGAATGACAGAGTTTAATTGTCAGTTAAAAACATTAATTATCGAACCACAAGAAAAAAGGAATTTTCAACCAAATAGTTACATTTTCGAAAAACTTAATTTTAAATTACACCCGGAAGAGTTAAATAATCAACCAAGGAGGTGAATCTTAAAAAAAACTTGAGTAAAGAAGTTGTATTTTTACTAAATAGTTAGAATTTCCAATAAAAACAAAACTGACTTTTCCAACAAGAAGATTAATTTTCTAACAATAACACGAATTTTCAGCAAAGTACATTAATTTCCGATAAAATTGTTGAATCGTCAATCCGAAAATATAATCTTTTGAATAAAAAAACTAATACTCAAAAACGTTAAATTTTGATTAAAGCAAACCAGATTAATTGAGACCCCGAAATTTGGATTTATAACCAAAACGGGGTATATTTTCATCTAAAAATATTAATTTTCAACCAAAAAGCTGAATTTTTAACAAAATACATAAATTTTCAAATTGAAAATATCAATTTTCAATAACTAATATAAGTTTTTAATAAATAATATCAGTTTTCAAACAAGAATGGAAATTTCATTATTAGTTAAAAATATTAATTATCAAACAACAACAAAAAAGGAATTTTCAACCAAATAGTTACATTTTCGAAAAAATTAATTTTAAATTAAACCCGGAAGAGTTAAATTATCAACCAAGGAGGTAAATCTTAAAATAATATTATTTTTTCACAAACCAGTTCAACTTTTAACCCAGTAAATAAATTTTTAAGTAAAGAAGATGTATTTTTGACCAAATAGTTAAAATTTCCAACAAAAAGAAAAATGAGTTTTCCAGCAAGAAGATTAATTTTCTACCAAAAAACACGAATTTTCACCAAAGTACATTAATTTTCTATAAAATTGTTGAATTTTAACTTAAAAAAACGTTAAATTTTGATTTAAATAGTTTACTTTTTAACAGAAAAAGTTAGTTTTTAACCGAAGAGTTTCATTTTCTACCAATATGATGACTGGTCAACCAAACCAGATTACTTTAGACCCCAAAATTTGGATTTTTAACAAAAACGGGATGTATTTTCATCTAAAAAGATTAATTTTCAACCAAAAATATGAATTTTTAACAAAATACATAAATTTTCAAATAGAAAATATCAATTTTCAATAAATAATATCAGTTTTTAACCAAGAATGGAAGAGTTTCACTGTTAGTTAAAAACATTAATTACTAAACAACAAAGAAACGAATTTCTAATAAAATAGTTACAATTTCAACATAAGAGATGAATTTTCAACAAAAGAGTTAAACCCAAAAGATGTTTTTTAATTCAGAAGAATAATTTTAAAAAAAGAAATAGTTAATTGTTCAATATTGGAGATATTCAACGAGATAAATCCACAACCTAAAAAATAAATTCTTAACAAAGTAATTCGTCTTTAAACAAAGTACCTGAATTTTTGACAAAAATATGACTTTTTCACACAGTGGCTGCATTTTCTAGACTAGAATTTTCAACCAAAAGAGATTAAAAAACAAAAAACATATTAGTAGACTTTTCAACCAAAACCAGTTGATTTTTCATGTTGTGTTCTAAAATGTGAAAAATTTATAATTTTTTTCATCTCTCAAATTCTTTATTTCTTTACTGAATTTCCCTGTCCGTAACTCGAAATTACAATTCTTAACTAAAATTCTTTGTCCAAAAATAAAAATGATTATTCTTCAGGAAAATTCCGCGTCCTAAAGTGAAAATTTTATTTCTGTACTGGAATTCCATAACGCGCCTTAGAATTATAATTCTTTTCAAAAATTCTTTTTTTTAATGCGAAAATAATTATCATTCCATTGAACAAATTTATGGGTACCTGTTTTGGTTAAATCTTTTGAATCCTTGAAATCATCTGAAAGTTTTAAAATGTTTAAGAATATTTTAAAATCTTTTAAAATTTTGGTAAAATCTTTTAAATTTGTATGAGATGAAATCTTTTAAAAATTTGGTAAAATATTTGAAATTCTTGAAATATCTGTGAAATGTTTTGTAATATTTTAAAATCTTTATGAAATATTTGAAATCTCTGCGAGATCTTTCGTATTCATTTTAAATAATTAAAATCTTTGAAGTCTTTGTGAAAGCTTTTAAAAAGTTCTAAACTCCTTTTTGAAATCTTTGAATTTAAAATCTTTTGCATTCATTTAAAATCATTAAAATACTTGAAATCTTTATGAAATCTTTAAAAGTGTTATTAAAATCTTTGAAATCCTTAAAATATTTTAAATCTGAAATGCTTTAAAATATTTCTGAAGTATTGGAAATGTTTGGAGAATTTTTAAAATGTTTGTGAAATCTTTTGAAATCTTCTAAACCAATTTAAAATACTTTGACGTCTTTAAAACGTTTTAAAATTTAAATATTTTTAAAATCTTTATAAAAATTTAATAAAGTCGCTTAAATATTTATAAAATCTTTTGTATTCATTTAAAATCATTAAAATATTTATCTCGCTTGACAATTAAAATTTGAAAATTAAAATATTTTTTGGTCGAAATATCAACTAATACATTTTTTCTTCATAATTTATCTTTTTGGGAATGAAAATTTAATTATTTCTTTAAAAGTTCAAATCTTTTGGTAAAAATTATTATTTTTTTCTTCGTTTTGGTTTAAGATTCATCATTTTCATTGAAAACTCATCATTTTGGTTAAAAAACGAGCTATTTTGTTGAAAATTCGTTTTCTTTTGCTGAAAATTATTATTGTTTTTTACTGAAAATTTTAATATTCTGAATAAAACTTGAACTATTTTGTCGAAAATTTGTTATTTTTCATTTTTTAAGAAATAATTTTAAACTTAAATAGTAGCTTTTCAAGTTTTAGATGAAAATTTTTCTTTTTTAGCCGAAAATTCGTCTTTTTGCTAGATATTAATCATTTTAGTTCAAAATTCATCAGTTTGTTTGAAAATGTAACCATTTTTTTTTTAAATTAGTTTTTTTTTGTTGAATATTATTCTTTCTAAATGAAACTATAACTATTAAATTTTTGGTTGAAAATGTATATTTTTTGGTTGGAAATTAAACTATTTTTTTGAAAATTTGTCTTTTTTTGTAGAAATTAATTTTCTTGGTTTAAAATCAATTTTTTTGTTTTCAAATATGTATTTCTTAGTTGAAACTTTAACTTAATATCTGAATTTTCAGGTATTTTGTTGAAAATTTGTATTTTTTGGTAGAAAATTAATCTTATGTTTTGAAAATTTATTTTTTCGGTTGAAAATAAAATTACCATTTAGATAAAAATTCTCTTTTTTTGTTTATTAAATTTTCGTATATTGCAGTTGAAGATTGATCATTTTATTTTAAAATTTATTACTATGGTTGAAAATTAATCTTTTTAATTTGCAAATTCAACTATTTGATTAAAAATTCATACACTTGGCTAAAATAAAATCTTTTTTCGTCAGAAAATTAATCTTTTTGGCAGAAAATTCAACTATTAAGTATAAAATTCATCTGTATTGTTAAAAACGTAAAATAAAAATTTATTTCAATTATTGTTCAAATTCATGGTCTTTAAGGTTACTTTAACTGTCAATAAATCGTGGGTGTTAATATATTTAAGAATATCTTGTAATATAATTTATCAAACCTTTCTAACTTAAAGATATTAATTAAATCCATAGAAACTGAAAAAAAACATTATTTATAATAAACTCGCGAAATTGTAGACATAAATATTCCCAGTCGAATGTTTTAAAAAATGCGATATATTTTAACTGCTCCGTAATATAAAAAATTATACCTCGAAACAAATACAGATACCTGAGAGATTCCAGGATTTGAGAAGATTTTTGTGACATTTTTTGAAACCTTCTAAACAGACTTGAAACCGTTTAAAATATTTGAACTTTTTGACATCTGATATACTGTACCCTTTTCAAAATATTAAAAATCCTTAAAATCCTATGAAAGTTTAAAAATCTTTGTAAAATATTCGAAATCTTTGAAATATTCTCTATACACGCCTTTCTCAAGTCCTTGAATCCTTTTTAAGTCTTTAAAATCCGTAAACTCTTTTTAAAAAGTTCAAAATAATTTTCAAAAAATTTTCTAGGTCTTGTAGTGATCCAGCAAGTAATCACAAATCACGAAATTGAAAAAAAAGTTAACAATCTTAGAGATACCTTTAAAGCTCCGTGAAGTAAAACGCAGAACGATGGAATTTTTCCATCGTCTCCTGGGTCTTCGTTGTCGGATTCGTCCTCGAGTGAAATTCCTTGCATGCTTGTCGTCTTCTCCGTCGGCAGAGGCAGAACCAGGTGCCGAGATATTGCACTAGGACTTCCAACATCAGAAACATTCAGAAATCCGCAAATCTCGATCGTTTTCGCTATCGTTAAACCAGTCAAAGTCTCAAAATCGTTTTTCTTCGAGTAGGGCTGAAATTAGTTTGAATTTTAAATTGAAAAAAAAAAAATTAAAATACCATAAAAAGAACTTTGAAGAAGGAGTTTAAATTTATTTAGAATTTAGACTTACGATCGGCGGTGGCGAGAGTAGAATCCGAGATCCTACATTTCCACATTTTAAATATCCTTGGAATGGTACGTATGTCGTTTCTGCTAGTTTTTTAAAACAATTATTAACTGTCGTTTTTGTTAATTGTCCTTCTGGTACCAAAACCATACTATCGCCTCCGGCTAATTCAACCAGTCTTTGGTAAAGGGGAAGACCCATGCTTAAGCCGGGATCTTAAAAAAAACAATATAAAGATATAAATTCAGAAAGAATCTTGGACTTGAATATCAAAAGTTAACTTTTCCAAAAATCCTTCAATTTTGTCTTTTGGTGAAAGAAACTCGCTAAACTTTTTTCAAATAAACAAAATTTTCGTGGTGGCAAATTTAGAATTTTTTAAAAAGTTATTCTGTGGGTGCGAAAATTAGAGATAGATTTTTATTATGTTCTGTCTTCAGTAGCAAGAAAAATTATAAAATTAGAAAAAAAAACGAGAAAACAAACACACGCGCTACGCGCGCGATTTTTATGGTCATTTCTCGATTTTTTTTTGTTACAATTTAATTTTTTTAACTACAAATTTCAAATCTGTTTCAGTTAAGAATTTACGTTCTTTGTTGAAAATTTGTTATTTTTGATTAAATCTAACTGTTTATTATTTTTAATTAAATTTTTATTATGTTGCAATATCAACAATTAAAGTTTCTGTTGAAAATTCATTTTTTTGTTGTTGGAAATTAATTCTTTTAACTGAAAATTTAATCATTTTGTTACAAGTTCAAGTGATAGGTTAAAAACTCATCTATTTCAGTTGACAATTAAAGTATTTTGTTGACAATTCCTTATTAATAGTTACATCCAAGTGTTTTTTTTTATTATTAAACTCTTTCTTTGTTGGAATATCAACTTTTAAAGTTTCTGTTGAAAATTCAGATTTTAAGTTGAAAATCCCATTCCTAGGTTTAAAATTCAACTACTTTCTTGGAAGTTAATTTTTTTGATTGAAGATTCATAATTTTAGTTCAAAATTCGTTTTTTTGTTGTTGAAAATTAATTTTTTTAACTAAAAATTTGATAATTTCGTTGAAAATTCAAGTGTTAGGTTGAAAATTTGTAATTGTTTCTTAAATCCGGCTGTATTTTATTTTTAATTAATTTTTTTCGTAGGAATATCAACTATTAAATTTTTTGTTGAGAATTCAACTCCTTGGTTGAAAGTTAAACTACTTTCTTGAAAGTTTTTTTTTTAAAGATTTATAATTTTAGTTGGAAATTAGTCTTTTTTGTTTGTTAAAACTTAATTTATTAAATGAATATTTAATCGTTTTGCCAAAAATCAAGTGATAGGTTGACAATAAATCTGTTTTAGTTGAGTATTGAAGTATTTTGTGTAAAATTCGTTATTGTTGGTTAAATATAACTATTATTAATTTTGGATTAAAATATCTTCTTTTTTGCAATATCAACTATTAAAGTTTCTGTTGAAAATTCAACTTGAAAATTCAAGTTAATTTTATTTGGTTGCAGATTCAAAATTTAAGTTTGATTTTTTTTTTGATTTAGAATAAGCTTTTTTTAAACTAAAAATTTAATAATTTTGTTTAAAAATTTAAGAAATAGGTGGAAAATTAATCTGTTTTAGTTTAGTATTCAAGTTTTTTTTTTTGAAAAATCGTTATTGTTGATTAAATCTAACTATTACTAATTTTTAATTAAAATTGTTTTTTTAAATATCAATCATTAATGTTTTGGTTGAAAATTGAACTTATTGGTTGAAAATTATTTTTTTTTTTTGGTTAAAGAATCATAATTTTAGTAGAATTAAAAATTTGAGTAAAAAATTCGTATTTACGGTTCTAATATTCAATAATTTAGTAGAAAATTTAACTATTTGATTGAAAATTGATTTAACATGTTGGGAATTCGTCTTTTTTGTCCGAAAATCAATTTTTTCGATAAAAATCACAAGTTTCATATTGAAAATTAATCTGTTTTAGCAGATGATTCAAGTTTATTTTTTTGTTGGCTAAATAAAGCTATTTTTTAATACGAATTACATTATTCGTTAAAAATTCATCTTTTTAAGATGACAATTTTTTCCGGTTGAAAGTTGAACTATTTTCTTAAGTTTATTTTCGTGTTAAAGACTCATAATTTCAGTTGAAAATTCATTTCTTTCTAAATTAATTTTTTAATTTAAAAAAAAACAATTTAGTTGAAAATTTACATATTTGGTTAAAAATGTTTGTAGTTTGTTCAAGGTTGGTCTTTTAGACAGAAAATTTATTCTTTTGGTTAAAAATTTTTATTTAAAACCAAAATATTATTATATAATACAAATATAATATTAATATATATTATTTTATTCAATTAGCGAGGAAATAATGGAGTTAGCTGACAATTGTGAGAAAATACTGTCTACAGTTCCATTTTTTATTGAAATAGTCGAAAAATTGTGTCATCGCTCTAAAAAAGTGTCAAATAGTGTTAATAGTAATATAAATTTTACTATTCGGTTGAAATTTTGTTGCAAATTCAACTGTTTTGTTCAAAAATCATTTTATTGGTTTAGAAATTCAACTCTTTTTGTAGAATATTAACCTTTTGTTAAAAATTCATATTTTGTTGCTGATAATAAGTCAACTTAAACATTTTTTTTGGACAAAAACTATTTTTTCTCAACATTTTAAAATTTTTTTATTTAAAAGTTCATTTTTTTAGTAGAAATATTGCATCTTCCTTGGATAAAAATGCAAATGTTTTGTTCAAAATTCAACTTTTTTCTAGAAAATTTGCTTAAAATTTGTATTTTTGTTGTTGTAAAGTTAATTGAAATCTTTTTGGATGAAAATTTACCTCTTTTTTTCAATTTCTCTTTTTGATTTTGGTAGAATTTTCATTCTTCTTGGACAAAAATGCAACTGTTTATTAAAAAATTTAACAAAATTGTTAAAAAGTCATACTTTTTAATGAAAAATTCGACTATTTAGCAGAAAATTAATTTATTGTTTACAATTCTAATTTCGGTGTTGGAAAGTGGACAATCTTTTCGTTCAAAAATTATATTTTTTAGTCGAAAATCAAATATTTGGATGAAAATTAAACTATTTGGTTAAAAAGTCATACTTTTTGGTTTGAAATATATATTTTGGCGTTAAAAAATAAACTGAAATCTTTTCTTTTTAGTATGAAATTAATTTTTTAACTTAATATTTTATTGGTCTATTTTTTAAAGATTTATATTATTTGTTTGAAAACTCTATTTTCTTGTAAAAAAAAATAATTTTCTTGGTTTAAAATTTTATTTTTGTTGAGTAAAAATGCATCAGTTCCGTGGAAAATAATTTTTTTGCTGAAATCATATTTTTTGTTTCAAAATTCAAGGTTTATAATTAAAATTCACTTTTCAGGTTAAAGGTCCAAGAATTTAAATAAACTTTTATTTATTTCTTGAGAGAAAAATCTTTATTTGTTGAAAATTCTTTTTGGTTTTAAAACTCTTTTCTTTGTGTAAACTTAATATTTTTTTGATTGAAATATAAACTAGGATACTTTTTTATTAGGAATATATCTTTTTAGGTTTAAAATTGAACTTTTATATTAAAAATTTTATTATTTTGTTGAAAAGCCATCTTTTATAACATAAAAGACATTTTTTTGGTTTAAATAAATGAATAATTACCTTGAGGGCTAGAAATGCACACCACAGTCAGTTTTCCCGGAAAAGGAAAAGGTAGAGGAAACGGATTTAATTCCCTCGAGATATTTAAAGAATTTAAAGAATCTCCTAAGGACATTGGTCCAACTCCAGGGCTTCCGTCAGTTATTAAAATTACTTGACAGGCTGTAGAATTTCCCCATTCTGACATAATAATGTTATTAACTCCATGAAGTGCTGTTTCGATACACGTTTTGTCACATTCTTCAATATTTTGGACCAGAGATCGAATGTGATCGTAATCTCGAGTGAATGGGACGATTACTTCGTATAAAGACGAGAAGACTACCTGAAAATTAATTTTAATAATAATTCCAAAAATTAATTTAAAAATTAATTCCAGAAAGTCAGGCAATTTCAGAGAAAACCTGACAGAGTTGGGAATTTTTGATACATTAATGTTCAAGTTAATTTTATTATTATGGTTAAAAATCGCAAATATTTGTTTGAAAATTAATCTGTTCTGGTTGAGGATTGAAACTATTCTGTTTTTGAAAATTTATATTTTTCGGTTAAATGCAACTAACTTTTGTATAAAATTAAAATACTTTTAGCTGAAATATCGGATATCAAGTTCTTCTTAAATTTAATTATTATGTTGAAAATGTTTTCTAGTTGAAAATTAATGGTTATAACTGAAAATTTAAATCGCAGAAAATCGGTTGAAAATTTGTCTTCTGAAGTTGAAAATTTAAATATTTGGTTTAAAAATCCTGTAGTTTATTGAAAATTCGAATTTTGTGGGATACTATTTAAAATTCTTGGTGAATAATTTATCTTTTTTTTGAAAATTCCTTAAAAAATTTAAATATGTAGTTGAAAATTCAACTACTTAGTTGCAGCATGAAAAACAGTTCTTTTGTTGTTCTTGAAAATTTAGTTATTTTTTAATTTATAAAATTTAATTAAAATTCCAATTAAATTAATAATTTAATTATTATATTATTATTGAAAAACATTTTTTTTGTTCTTGAAAATTTAATTATTACGTTAAAAATGTTTTCTAGTTGAAAACTAATGGTTACAACTGGAAATTTAAATAATTTTTAAATATCTTGGTGACTAATTTATCTTTTTGGCTAAAAATTCCTTTAAAAATTTAAATATGTGGTTAAAAAATCAACTACTCA
>JAAAKG020087837.1:0-13722 GCA_010014905.2 Druon quercuslanigerum | reverse complement strand
TACTTCGTTTAAAAATCTTGTACTTTATTGAAAATTCAATTTTGGTGGGCTAATATTTAAACTTCTTGGTGACTAATCTATCTTTTTTGTTGAAAATTTCTTTAAAAATTTAAATATGTGGTTAAAAATTCAACTACTCAGTTGCAGCTTGAAAAACATTTTTTTGTTGCTCTTGAAAATTTAATTATTACGTTGAAAATGTTTTCTAGTTGAAAATTAGTGGTTATAACTGAAAATTAAAATCGCAGAAGTTTGGTTGCAAAATTATCTTCTTAAGTTAAAAATTCAAATATTTGGTTTAAAAATCCTTCAGTTTATTGGGAATTCGAATTTGGTGGGATAATATTTAAACTTATTGGTGACTAATTTATCTTTTTGGTTGAAAATTCCTTTATAAATTTAAATTTGTGATTCAAAATTCATGTACGTCGTTAAAAATTCATCTGCCTCGTTAGAAAATTCAGCTTATCGGTTGCAAATTGATCTTTAGATGGAAAATTATTTTTTTTATTGAGAATTAAATTTTTTCACTGAAAATTTAATAGTTTTAGATAAAAAAATCACATATTCGTTGAAAATCCGTCTTTTTTGGTAGAAGAGTACTCCCATTTGTTAAAACTTGATCTTTTTGGTTTAAATTTCATTTCTTTGGTTTAAAATTTAACTACTTTGTGGAAAATTAGTATCTTTTTTATTTTAAAATGTATCTTATTAGTTCAAAGTTCATGTATTTGGTTAAAATAATCTTTTTTCCCCGTAGAATATTAATAATTTTTGTTAAAAATTTACTTAAACTACTCCATTTTTTAAGAATTTTACCATCTTTGATATGAATGAAATAATTTTTTTTTAATTATCTGTTTTGCAGTAAATTTAACTATTCTATTTTTTGGTTAAGAATTCATTTTTTTGTTGAAAAAACAACTATTTAGTTGAAAATTCGTCTTCTTTATGATAGAAAATTCATCTTTCTTTTTAGTTAAATTTTGTTTTTATTAGGAATGTAAATATTCCATTTTTGCTTAAAAATTTATATTTTTAATTCAAAATTAATCGATTTTGGTAAAACCTCGTTTTTTGTTTTGTTCAAAATTTACTTTTCTAACTGTCAATTCAAATATTCTATTTTTGTTTGTAAACTTATAATTTTTAGTTGACAATTTATATATGTTCTTGAAACTGTATCTTTTTTGGCACAAAATTCATTTTTCTTTGTTCGAAAATCGATTTTTTAAATGAAAAGTTAATCCTTTTATTTTTTGTGAAAAAATCATTTTTTACAATGGAAAAAAACATTTATACTGTCACAAAATCATTTTTTTTATCGAACATTTATTTTTCTAAAACATTAACTATTCCTATTTTAGTTTTAAATATATTTAGAATCAGATTTCTCACTTTGTTCTTGTAAATATATTCTAAATTTATTCCATGTTTAGTTTAAAATTTATCTTCTTCAGTTGAAAATGCAGTTATTTGGTAGCAAATTTCAGTATTTTGTTGAAACTTGGTTTTTTGAGTCACAATATTAATCTTGGTTACTAATTCACCTTTTTGGTGGAAAACTTATTTCTTGGGTTAAAAATTTTAATATTACTTTGAAAATTCCTTTCAAAATCCAAAATTTCATTAAAAATTAATGTATTTTGTTGTAAATAAATCTCTTTTGGCAGAAAATTAATCTTTTTGGTTGATAATTAGTTTTTTCTTCTTCAAAATTAATCTTTTTAACTTTTTGACAAAAATTTATCTTTTTAGATACCCATTTATTCTTTTTGGTTGAAAATTTAACTATGCTCTCTTGTTTGGGTGAAAAATTCAATTATTTTGGTAGAGAATGCATATTTTTGCTTTATAATTTAAACGTTTTTCTGAAAAATTTCTCTTTTGGTCTGAAAGTTATTCTGTTTTGGTTAAGGATTGAAGTAATTTGTTAAATTTCATATTTTATGGGTTAACTGGTTTTAATTGAAAATTAAAACATTTTTAGGTGGAAATATCAACTAATACACTCTTTGTTAAAATTGTGTTTTTTAATTGAAAATTTATCACTTTTTTTGAAAATTGAACTACTTTGTTGAAAATTTCCTATTTTTTGGTTGAAAATTCGCTATTTTTGGTTTAAAAATGATTAGTTTTTCTATTATATTTATATTTATATGTTTGGTTTTAAAAAATAATCTTTTTTAGATGAATTTAACAATTTTCCTTAAAATTAAAATCTTTTTGGTTGAACTATCAACGATTATATTTTTTTTAAAGTATTGAATTATTACTTTTTGGTAAAAAAAATTTAATAATTGGTTAATAGTTTAACTAGTTTGTTTAGAATTCATTTTTATGGTTGAAAATTTAAATATTTACTTAATGATTCATCTCATTGGCTTAAAATGTAAATATTTTCTTGAAAATTAACTTTCTTGTTGAAAATAAATATTTTTGGATACAAAATTCAATGGTTTGGTTAAAAAATAAGCTATAATGTTCAAAAATCATATTATTTTCATGAATTCAAAGGTTTTTTTTTAATTTTTGTTTTTAACCAACCAATACACTGCTTGTTGAGAAATCATCTTTCTTAGTTGAAATATAAACTACTGGGTTAAAATTGAACTACTTTGTTCAAAATTTATTTTCTCTTTAAGAATTTTAATATTCGAAACATCAATCAATATCTTCTTTTTTAGAGTTTAGTTATAAAGTCATATTTTAAGTTAAATATTAACTTTCCTGTTGAAAATTCAACAGTTTGCGTTAAAAATAAAATATTTTGTTTAAAAATCATCCTTTTCCGATGAGTTGAACTTTTTTTTTTGCTTTGATTAAAATATTTTTTGGCTGAAATATTAAACATTACATTTTTCGTCTTAAACTCATCTCTGTAGTTGAAAATGAAATTTCATTTTAAAAATGAACATTCTGGTTTCAAAATCAACTATTTCGTTAAGGAACTATTTTTTCTTCTTCTTTCTCATTTATATGAAAATTTAACATTTTGATTTCAAAATCATGTTTTCTTTTTATTAATTTCACTGTTTTACTTAAAATTAAAATCTTTTTTTTTGTGAAATATTAACTATTACATTTTTCGTTAAAAAATTTAATTTAACTACTTCGCTAATAATTTAACTAATTTGTTAATAGTTTCATTTTTGGAATAAAATTAAAATACTCTAACTATTTTGTTAAAAATTCTCTCTTCTGAGATGTAAAATATAACCATTTTGGCTAAGGATTGAACTATTTGGTTAAAAATTATCTCCGTTGTTTAAAAAAAAAAAATTCGGTGGTAAGATTCAACAAGTGGGTTTAAAAATCAACTGCTTTGTTTCAAAACCATATTTTTTGGTTAAAATATCAACTATTACATTTTTCGTTTAGAATGCAGTAATAACAATGTTTTTAATTTACAACTAAATTTAAGGAGAAATTGGGAAAAAGAAGGATTTTCCGATATTTGTTCGTAAAAGTCGCGACACAAAAAATAATTTCAAACATTTAATTTTTATATAACGTAGGTAAAAATAAATAAAATAAGTATATATAAAGTTATAAAAAATAATAATTACCAAGGAAACAAATTCCAGTTTTGCATTTGCTTGCAAATAGTTTAATAAAACGTTGATTCCCTGCACTGCCAGATGGTGTCTCGTTAATTGTTCGCTTGGCAGATTGTCGGTAGAATTATTATTACCTTGAACTGGACGTCTCATTGAAAGCGAGACGTCCAATGCTATCATCGTCGGCATTTTCGCTTTTTTTACCAGCACTTTTTATTTTTAAAATTACAATTTTTACATTTTAAAGTTATCTGACAGCTGGCTGAGAGGTTATGTTTATCACAACAAATCCTATTTTTTCACTTGCACACTCAGAATTTTGTGGTTTTCTTGTGAAAAAACATTCCAAGCAACGCTTATTAATGCAATTGAGCGAATAAAGAGACTTATTTTAACTATCAAACTACGAACAGATGGGAAATACCGGTTACTAAAAACTTCAACGTCTCATATTTTTTAGGTTATGAATGGGTTTTATTGGTTTTATTTCAAATTGTGACGTCAGCGATGACGCCAAGGGTAACATTTTGAAGATCCACCTCATTGGCTGAAAATGGAACTATTTTTGTGAAAATTATTTTTGATTAAAATTTTTTTTTTTTTTAATTGAAAAATCAAGCTTTTGCTTAAAAAATTTATCTTTTTGGATGAAAAATAATTTCCTAGGTTGAAATTTTTTTTTTTTTAATTCGTTTTTCTTTTTTTTGAAAATTTATTTTTTTCAGTTGAAAATGAATTTTTTGGGTAATAATTAATTTTGTTTTTGTAGATAAATCAACTATTTTGATGAAAATTTGTTTTTTTATTGCTGAAAATTAATGAACTGGAAATTGTAATACTTGATTTAAATTCATCTATTTTCGTTACAAATTCCCTTTTTGGTTGAAAATTGAAATATTTTGATTAATTTTTTTGAAATAATTAAATAAAATTTACCTTTTTGGTTAAAAAATGAGTTCCCTAATTTAAAACTTAATTATTTTGTAATATATTTTTTTATCTATTTTGGTTAAAAATTCTTGAACTATTTTATTGAAAACATTTTTTTCCAGGTTAAAATTTTTTTTTTACTTTTAGTTTAAAAATGATCTTTTAGATTGAAAATTAAGTTTGTGTTTGTTGATATCTCACCTGTTTTCATGAAAAGTATCTTTTTTTATTGATGAAAATTAATTGAATGAAAAATTTAATTAGAAAATTAAAATTTAAGAAAGTTATTATATTTATGTTTATTTATTTAATTTAATTATTTTTTATTGATAAATCAAGCTTTTGGTTAAAAAATTAATTTTTTTTGTTAAAAAATGATTTCATAAGTTGAAAATTGTATTGTTTTTAATTCGTTTTTCTTTTCTTTAAAAATTTATTTTTTTCAGTTGAATATTAATCTTTTTTTGGTAGAAAATGATTCATCGTCTTTGAAAATTCATCTTTTTGGGTGAAAATTAATTTCGTTTTTGTGGATAAATCAACTATTTTTATGAAAAAATGTTTTTTTTTTTTGCTGAAAATTAATTAACTGGAAATTGTAATAATTGATTTAAATTCATATATTTTGGTTAAAAATTCATTTTTTTTTTGTTGAAAATTGTATAATTTTGATGGAGTTTTTTTTAAATAATTAAATAAAATTTACCTTTTTGGTTAAAAAATGAGTTATCTAATTTAAAATTAAATTATTTTTAAAAGATAATTTTTCTTTTTGTAAAATTGATCTTTTTCAGATAGAAATTCATCTATTTTGGTTAAAAATTCTTGAACTATTTTATTAAAAACATTAAAAATATTTTTTTTTAAATTGATCTTTTTGATTGAAAATTAAGTTTGTTTTTGTTGATAACTGAACTGTTTTCGTGAAAATTATCTTTTTTTATTGCTGAAAATGAATTGAATGGAAATTTTAATAATAGATTAAAGTTTATCTTTTTCAGTTGAAAATTCATGAATTTTGGTTAAAAATTAATTATATATATGTTGATAATTCAACTATTTTGGTGAAAATTAGCTTTTATTTTTAAAATTAATTGAATAGAATTTTTATTTCTTTTTTGATAAATTTTTTTTTTAGATAAAAAATCAATCATTTGGTGGAAAATGCTTGTATTTTAAAGAACTTTTGACTTTTTTCGTTGAAAATTAATGTTTCTTGTAAAAAATTATCTCCTTGATTAAAAAATTATTTCTTTGATTGAAAATTTAATTATTTGTTTGAAATTTCGTTTTTGTCCTTGGAAAGTTGATCTCTTTTCGTTCAAAAATCATCATTTTTTCGTAGAAAATTCTTCTTGTTTCTAAATTCATCTATTTTGGTTAAAAATTCTTAAACTATTTTGTTGATTTTTTTGGGTAAAAAATTACCTTTTTCACTAAAAACTTAAGTATAATAAGCTCAATTTGTAGTTAAAAATTCTTTTTTTTTATTTGAACATTCAAAGTTCTAATTTCAGGTAAAGAATTATTCTTCTTGTCTGAAAATTTATATTCTCGTTTGAAAATAAATTTGTTTGTTTTTTGAAAATGATTTTTTCCGTTCTAAATGATGTATTTTGTTAAAAATTCGTCTTTTAAAAAAAATTAACTGAATAAATATCTAACTGTTCAATTTTTTAACTTCCATAATTTTTTGTCAAGAATTCATTTCTTTCAGCGAAATTGAACTGTTTTGATGAAACTTCTTTTTTTTGCAAATTCATTGTTTTTTTAATTGAAAATTCGTCTATTTTGTAGGAAATTATTTGATTGGAAATTCATGTTTTTGGTAACAAATTAGATTGTTGATGATGATTCATTTGTTGACATAAAATTTACCCTCATGGTTAACATTAAAAATAAATTGAAATTAAAATTTTATAAGTTTCGCTATTCATTACACAGGCCAACATAATTTTTTTGTTGGAAAGTGGAGGGTCATTTCCAAAGTAATTTTTTATGTAGAATCCGAATCCGGGGTCAGAATTGGCCTATCACGTCAGGATTTTAAGATATTTGATGTTATGTACCCAAAAAACGGCGCTTTTGGTTACTTTTGAGGTTATGTACAGAAGACAAAAATTTGTTTGTAATTTTTTTCTTTCGTTGTATCATATAGTTCTGCTCTTTCTCTTTAATTTAAAAGTCGCAGAGTTCAATTCCCATATTTCTTTACCAATTTACGCTAATTTGAAATTACGAGATATGTCCCTCTTATAGTTCCGAATCGTGTTTCTTAATTGTGTAAAAGCGATTGACAACGATTGAGCATTTTGCATTTCCAATCGGGTACTTGGAATTTGCCACGTGATGGCAGCACTTGTGTCTGGCGGGAATTATTTAAAGAAAGTTATTTACTGTTTTGGAATAATATAAATTTGAAACAGTATATATTATGAAACGAAGTAAATAAACATTTTGTAAATAATTCTTAACAGATGAAAGTGATGCTACGAAAAAATGTGCTAATAGTATTTTATGTTGAAAATATAAAATCAGATACATGATAAATTTTAGAAACGTGAAACTTCAGATAAGCAAATAAAGTATTATTTTATTATTTAAAATGCCAGGAGTTTAATAATTGAATAAATTTAAACAATTAAAAAATAATATTAGAGATCAAAGATTTTTTTGTCAGAAAGAGGTCTCAATTTATTATTTTCCTCCATTATTAAAATATAATTTCATCTTATAAAAAAAAAGTTTTTATTAATTCAACTTTCTAAATTTTTATTTTATTGAAATATAAGTACGCAAAATGATGGACAACAAAATGTTTACATCAGTCAATATGTAAAAATTACAAGCCTTCTAGATACTTTTTATAAATAAAGCATTTGAAATTGTACAATATGGATTCAGAAGAAGAAGAAGTTTTAATATTGTCAATGTTTTTTAAACAGTTTTATATGCCATTTTGAATCCGCCATCTTGAATTTGAAAATTTTAATATCTCGACCTTAGATTCGTAATCAACAACCCCGAACACCTCCAAGTACAAATTTTCAAGAGAAAACACCCAGTAGAAAATGTCTGCCGCAAAGTATTTAAAGCAAATGCTCAAGACCACGTAGTACTTCGTGCTCAAGACATAATGGGACATATCTCGCAATTTCAAATTGGCGTAACTTGGTAAAGAAAAATGCTAATTAAACTCTGCGACTCTTAAATTAAAGAGAAAGAGCTGTACTATATAATACAACTAAAGAAAAAACCCTAAAAAATTTGGTGTCTTCTGTACATAACCTCAAATGTAGCCAAAAACGCTATTTGTTGGGTACATAACCTCAAATATCTTAAAATCCTGACGTGATGGGTTAATTCTGACTTCGGATTCGGATTCTACGTCTTTTAATGAAAAAAGTTTTTTTATAGGCAGAAAGAAATAGTTTTTTATTTTATTATTCTTTAAACTATATGGACAATGAATTGTCTGGATGAAATATCATTATGTTCATCGGCATAATTTAAAATCTTCCTTCAGCTGGAATCGAACTTGGGTATAATATTTGTTTGCAAATTTAATTATTTATTTAAAAATTCTTTTTTCCCGTAAAAAATTCAATTATATGGTTGCAAATTTTCTGTACTTTGTCCAAAATTTTTTTTTGATAGAAAACTAATCTTTGTTGGAAAGGTTAACCAGTTAAAGTAACCATTCAAAGGAGTACCACAAGTTCTATCCCAAACTTTGCATCAACATTTTCCTACTTGTCTCGAAAAATATTAATTAAAAAAATTTTCTTTTATTATTTACTGAGACAAACGTATACGAGTTTCAGAATTATCGGAGGTTTGCATGTTTTGTATTTGCGTTTATATATATATAATTTGGGGGAAGGATCAGACACTGGTCGCCCCCCCCTTCTCTCTTGGCTGCGGCCTTGTACACTTATTGGATGTTATCATATTTCTAAAGATTTTTGGGTAACAATGAAGATAAATAATCTGACAGTAATAGGTATATGTAGCAGTGAATATGTTCAAACATTCTCAGTCATTGCTTAAGTTTTTATTAATAAAGTTTAAGAAATGAAGATCCTTATCAACACACTTCTTTTAACAATTTCGGGGTTTCTCAATTTTTTAGGCAAGTGTACTCAATTTAATATAAACCTAATTGTAAATATAACATAATACATATTTCCACAATATAATCTAAGGGTTTTTAATTTTTAAACATCAAAATGTTTAATTATTTAATTTATTGTTTAAAATTTTTTTAATACATTCTCGTGTTTAATTCCTAAGGCTTTTTAAAATTATTTATTCAGTTTCAAATACCACCCTCATAGCATGATATATCGGCGGGATATCTCATCTATCTCCCTAAATATCTTGAACATACCCCATGTAGAAATTGTGATCGGGGGTTGGAATGGCCCCGGCTAGTTTTCCATATTTCTGATTAGGTACTGATCGGGAAAATAGGGAGGGCCAGATTAGTCCTGTAACGCCGTCTTAGTCGGGTTCTATCTAGCATTTATAGCGAGATCCTAACTAAAGAATACCATTTAACTGCCCGTCTAGAATCTCCCTGTTTTCTGGTGGGTTCATCATTCACGTGTGATATAAATGAAGACATGAGAATTCGAACCAATTTACGATCAATAATTTTAGAGTTTATGTCAGAATTACTATGACAAATGATTATTTTCATTATTTTTCACTGGATTTCACATAGAGTACAAATTTAATTGCTTTTTTTATATTCCTAATATTAAAACCAACTTTATCTTTATTTGTAAAAAAAATAGTTACTGTGAAAAGTAAAAAAATTAGCAAATAAATTTTTTTGGTTATATTCACACACCCTATTCTGTATGTATAAATAAATATAATTTAAGAAAATTAATACTCAAACTTTATTAATTAAATATTTAGTTGGTGTTTTTTTTTTCATTAAAAAAAGTTTTTATAAGTGTTAAATACTCGGATGTTTCAGATGAATATAAACTTTAGTTTGCTGTCACGTGTTGTTGGGCATCCATTTGTCTATTTACTAAAGCAGAATTTAGTGCATAAGAACTTCTAAAGATGGCTCTGCATCATATATACTGCAGCGCCATCTTCAGAAAGTTAATCTGGGGTATGCTGACTAACATTTTTTGCTTCTTTTGTCTTAATCATGAACAAACTAAAGCCTGGATCAAATACAGGATAAGGGCCTAACTAGACTCAAATAGTTATTCTAGTCATGAGGAATAACAAATCTAAGCAGTGCCTTAAAGGGTCCTGATTAGAACTTACTGAAATGGGGACAAATGGGAAAATTTCTAAATGAGATCCCGGACACATTCAATTGTATAAATAAAATGATAAATCATTTAACAATATTAAATATTTTTCCAGAGTTTTTTTTGAAAACAGTTAAACATTCAAAAGTATAATTACAGTAGAGTTTCCTCTAAAATCACTTCCAGGTAAATAACATCATGACTGTCAGTATGTGAAAAGTGTCGCGCAATAATCAGTGACGCTTTAACAAAAGTCAATAATTGCTCAATATTCGTGCCGGATTGTAATCTATTATCATTTTTATTAAATGTGAACTAACGTGGCACACATTAATTTGATTGTTTTTTATCATAAAAAATGATCTTGATGTTACAGATATAATAGCAGCGAACTTAACATTTTTTATGAAAATGATTCGCGTTAATAATTTTTTTATAATTATACTGAGATAGAATTTGAAAAAAATTGTATATTCGAGATTTGTATAAAGCGGTTTTTTGTCAAAGGGGTGCCTTATTGTTACTGTAATATTTAACAACTCCTAAGATCTACCCTAACATATTTAATGAACCTTTGAATAAAATAAAATAAATAATACCTTTAAATAAAACAGCAAAAAAAAATTCAGATTGAAAAAAGCATAGGACAAATCTCAATCTGTGCATAAAAATAGAATTCTGTGATTTTTTTACAAGTTTTTAAACCGATATCTTCCTTTAGCAGAAATTATTTGAAGTTTGGAACACAATTTTACTTAAAAATCAAATATTTTCATAAAAGAAGTCCTTGAATTAATTTCCGTTTACTTAAGACATTCCACTCTAACATGATGTTCGTTAGTCAAATGATCGTTGGAGCAAAATGCTCTGTTCCAATGTCCCTTGTCTATTATTTTGATATCTTTCGCTTCCCAGTATTCTTCCCTCTCTGTTTCACGTGTCATACTTTTGTATACTTAACAATAATTTATCAATTTTCGGCCAAATGGACTGACAATCTTGTTCCATTTTCCTCAAAACCCTTCCTACTAAGTTTCTTGACACATCTTCTAAATCGCTGCCTTTCCATATTATCCCCGATGTCTCGCCATCTCCTACTTCTTATGCTGGCAATAATTCCTTTCCCCAAGCTGACGGATTACTGTTTATGCAGCCTCTAATCGCCTCCATCAGACAAATTTTTGGTAACCTATCTTCCACCATTTCTAAAATTTCATAAAGATAGTTACTCGCCCTTCTTCTAGTTTCAATTTCCACGCTTCTTATTCCTGACTATTTTTTAGATGTACGGAGGGGTATTTCTTTCCAATTCCATAATCAATTTTACATACATACTCTGTACTTTCTCTATTTCTTCCCTTCTCCTCCATCCCCATATTTCGACCCCGCAAAGCGCTCGTGCTTTGGCCAATACATCCAGTATGTAAAGCCTTTTCTTTAACGCGTTAATTGTTGAAGGATCCGCTCTCCTTTAAATTTCTATTCTTCCCCAGATTTCGTCCTGCCCCTTTCTTAAACACGATAACTTTGGTGTTTTTGACATTCACTTCTAATTAATTCTTATCAGCATATCTTGCCAGCGTCTTTAACATTGCTTGGAGACAATCCGCGTAGTCGGAGATGAACGCTAAGTCATCCGCGATTTTTAAAGTAAACCTCTTCGATTTCCGAATTAAGGTTCCTCCTTCATCTCTTTTGATCCACTCATCATCTATGTCGTCAAAGAAAATGTTAAAGAGAGTTGGACTCAAGGGGTATCCTTGCCTTACCCTTATCTTTGTTCTAAAAATCTCTGAGATTTCCGTTTTAATTACTACATCGTTAAAAGTGTTCCTGTAAATGTCGTTGATCATATCGAGCATTCTGCCACAGATTTCTTCCTCAGTTTTTCAAAAAGTATATTTTTGTCTATTGTATTAAATGCTTCTTTAAAATCTGTGAATGCTACGTTTAGCTTTGCCTTCTCTTTTGTTAAACTTGTTGCTTATTAAAGAATTTAAGACAAAGATGTGGTTTCTGGTACTTCGCTTTTTCTAAAACCTGCCTGACTTTCTTTGAACAATCTCTTTTTCTCTACCCAGTCTCCTAGTCTTGCGTCCATTATAGCCGCTAATATTTTGCAACCTATATCTAGCAGCGAAACTCCTCTGTAGTTTTCTGTATCGACCTCGCCTCTATTCTTAAATATTGGCACTATTCTGGCTGTCTCCCATCCTTTAATCATAAATCCATTTCCCCATAAGCCATTTATTACTTCATGCATTTCTGTCGCCCATACTTTTGGCATCCCTGCAAATAATTCTATTGATATCCCATCCTCCTGAGGTGCTTTTCCTCTTTTCATTTTTCTTATGCAGTCACAGAATTCTTTAAACTCTATTATTCCATTAAGCCCCTCTTCGGTTTCATCTAGATATTCTCTACTGTCCCTTGGAGCTCCCTCGTTTTCAGTTTCAAGTCCCTTACTTTCTTTGTCTCTATCGCTCGCTGATTCTTGAGTGTTCTTAATTTCCTCACCCTCCTTTCTAGTAACTTTTCAAAATGAGTTTTTCATTTTTCTAAGCTTATATCTTCCCCTTTGACGTTCCATCTGGCCTTTAGTCTAAATTTTCTAATTGCGTTCCAAAAATCGCCTGATTTTCTACTATTCTTTACCTCTTTCTAATTTTCTTCTTTTCCTTGTCTCCTTTTTTCATTGTATAAACTTTTTATCCTCTTTTTTCATGCACCAATTGCTCGCGCTCCGCTTACTCGTATACATATCTCTAGCGACATCTATGAGTAAAATCGGCAAACTTCAACTAACACCCCTGGTATTTCACCATTTATGTAACCTTTTTTAAGGTTTGACAGCTTAGCTTACTTTGCTTCTTTTTTAATTGTGCTATTTCTTATTATTCAAATGTGAGGTGTACATTTTGATATTTCTGAGCTATCCTGTCTATTTCTTTTTTTTTCCATTTGCATTCCACCACGCCGTCAATAGGTCCAAATTACGCCTGCTAAATTCAGCTCCTTTTTCCGAATGTTCTCCCCTGTCAACTCCACACTGTCATTAATTTGTATGTCAAATCTAGCCATGCCTCCAGTATCCTTTTCATCTAATTGAGAAATCATATTTTGAGCGATTTCATCCGTCCCTTTCTCTTCGTTTCTGTCAACCACGAAATTATTTGATTGTAACTGAGGTACCTATCGATTTTTGGCCTCAACATCCATTACATCCTCGCACAAACTTTTATAACATCCCTTGCCGCTTCCTCATTTACGTCTGTTAAGTGATAATGTTTTTCCCTTCTTTTGAACACTTCATTCATCAACCTTCCCCAATCTGTCACACTCGAGATGAATTGTACGAAGTCCGTAATTTTTCTGGAGTTCACAATTCCTTTCTCTTTCTCCTTAACCGCTTTTTTTGTCCTCTTCGACTTTTTTTTCGCCATCGTCGTTCCTTGTTTATATTATTCCCCTGTCAGCTGTTTGATGTCGTCTGCTTGTTCATTTCCATTTGGTGTTGCCCTCTCTCTGCCATCAGCAGAGTGTCAGCGTTGAGCTTCTCCACTTCCTCACTTCCGTCCAAAACAACCTCTACCTTTTTTAAGGGTTCCTTTTTATCCATATCTCACTGGTTCCAAAGCTTTAGAAGTATGAATAAAACTTTTGCTGATAACTTTTTTCTCGCACGGCCCAAATTTTCCACTTACGAAACCACCCGTATAACCCGTATAACAACGCTGCAACGTTTCCGACCCAACCGACCTCACTTTTTCAATTCATTGAATTCTTTTTTTTTAACTTTAGTACTTTTTTTAAATATAAAATATCGATCTGAAACTTTGGAAAATGTATTAGAGTACAATAAAGTACGTTAAAGTACTTTATCTTAAAACTTATTACTGTTGTTCTATTTCGTGGAATATTTATTAACATTAATTCATTAATTTATAATTTTT
>JAAAKG020087826.1:0-16473 GCA_010014905.2 Druon quercuslanigerum | reverse complement strand
AATCATCATTTTATTATTTATACCTTTATTATATTTAATAACATTGACTATATAATATAAACAATAGAAAATATAAATAATAATAAATAAATAAATAAAAATATATAATATAAATATGATATTTAATTATTTTGAATCTGCTACTACTATACTATATCAAAATTCTTTGTGGTTAACCCTTCACGCAACCTTAAACTTTTAGATACTGCTCTGAATAAAAAATTTAGTTTATCTAAATAATTACGTTTTCTTGTCATTTTTTTTGTACCACAGATTTAGTTAATTTGGCTGATTTAATATTTCTGAGAGACAAATGAATCGCGCCTTAATTTTAAAAAATCTTTAGTAGAAAGAAATATTTCGTTGCAATAAATGTGAAAATTATTAAGCCAAATAAAGGATTCCTTGGCTGTTACATCTTAATGACTACCATCTGATTAAAAATAAAAAATATTATTATAAAAGCAATAATATTATATAATTATTAATAACATTAAGCAATACTTTTGAACAGTTGGTACATTTAAATATTTATATTTCAACTATTTAAAATTTTTAAAAATGGCCAAGAAATGAAGAGGAATTAAAATAAAACTGGGAATACGAATTCTTGTCGGGTATGAGATTTAAATTTTTAGAGAATCTTAATTTTCGAAGATTAGAAAAGAATAAAAGCGTTGTCCTAACAAATATGGGAAAATTAAAAATGATTTTTTATTTTGAAAAATAAATTTTGAAGAAAACATATTTCAAAACAATTCAAATGATTTTCAAAATTGTGAAAAAAGAATCCAGAAGATTTCGAGGCAACTGTTGTAATTATGCAGCATCTTAAAAATATTCAGTAAAAATAAAATTAAAAAAAAATATTCAGATGGCCTACAAAATTTTTGCAAAATTCTCAAACCTAACAATTTTCAGAAAGGAATCTAAAAAATCAGTTTTTCTTGTTTAAAATTGAACTAGTATGTGGAAAATTAGTAAAATAATTTTTTAACTCAAAATTTAACTATTCTATTTTTGGTTGAAAGTAGATATTTTTAGTTAATAATGTATGGTATTTTGTAAAAAATTCTTTGTTTCTGTTAGAAAAGTAATGCTCTTGGTTAAAAATATATCTTCTTGCAAGAAAATTCAATTACCTGGTTGAAACTGAGTTTTTTTGTTGTTGCTAAAAATTCATATTTAAGGATTGAATTTTTATCTATTTCATTGAAAATAAAATTATTTGTTGGATGAAGATTCATTATTATAGTGGAAAATTCATCTCTTTGGTTGAAAATGTACCAATTTCTTTAAAAATCCGTCTTTTTGGTAAAAAATTAATCTAATTTAAATGAAAATTCAAATTTTTTGTTTAAAATTAACTCTTTGTTATAAAAATTTATATTTTTAGTAAAAAAAGGTAATTATTTTGTACGAACCTTGTCTTTTTTGAATATAATAAAAATTTGAAAATTTTTTAAAAAGTGTCAAATATAATCTACATTTTTTAAGATTTTGAAATAACATTTAGAAGCGTTTTAAGATGTTTGAAAGGTTTTAAGAGAACAAAAAAGGTTTTTTAAGATTTGTGGGAAAATTGCATACAGTTTTTAGTTTGACAAATGAATTCTGTGATAGATTTGAAAAAAGCTTCAAAGCATTTCAAATGATTTGCTAAAATTTCAAAAAAGAGTGTAAAACAGTTTAAAGCAAAATTGTTCTATATTTCAAGATTATAAAATTGTTTAAAAAATCGATTAGGTTTAAAATATGTTTTATTTAAGTTTTAAAATGATTCAAAAATAATTTGAAACTTATAAAGGTTTCAAAATTATTTTAAGAAAATATAGATTTTCGAATGAAATTATAGTACCAAAGATTAAAAAATAGTTTTTTTTTAGTTCCAGTTTATCGAAGAATTATTTACCAAACTCGAAAATACTGGAAAAGAACCCGGAATTTGGTGGGCAAAAATTAGTAGGTACCCTAAAATCTCTTATTTCGTTGCATCTAGTATAAGGTTCATAGAATCAATAAAAAATTTTTCAATTTCATTAGATGCTCATGTTGCACAAATGCCGCATCTTAAAACAACAAAAACATTGGAAATCTAATTATTTATGAAAAAATATGTATTAAAATTAAGGGAACGCTGCTTTAAATGAAGGAATTACTTCTTACAATTAAAAAAATCTTTTATTTCAGGAAATGGATATTAATTTGTTTGAAAGGAATACCGACAAGCTGGGTAATTTCGGACATGTTGAGTAAATTTGGACATTCTTAAATTAATAGTTTAAATAATTGAAGGTGGATGGTTTTGACCTTATCTAGAACCATTTTAAGGCCTGAAATGATTTCAGATTTTTGAAATTGTTTTGAGTCATTCGTACAAACATATATTATAGTATATTTGTATATTACAAATTTAGGGAATTTAAACATTTGATTATATAAACTGCCTAATTTTTAAATTTCTTATTTCTTTAAACCAATGACAACGTTCTTTCGCTTAATTATAATTTTACTTACAGAAATATTTATTAATTTTATTCGATAATTTCATATTTTTGGTTTAGATAAAACCATTTCTTTACATTGCAGAAATATATGATTGTACGTCTATTAATACGATTATTTATTTAAATTAAATAAATTATCCTCGTTTCAATTTTATTTGTAGTTTAAATTTTTTTAAATTCGTTACCTTGAAATGTCAACCACTACAATTTATTTTTGTGCCGTCATTTTCTATTGCGAATTCCTTTTACGGATTGCTTTAGTAATGTTCGAAGTTTAATCTACAATAGACCTTCAATTGACTGAATTTTCTTTCCAAGACTATTATGACTTTTCTCTTTTATTATAAATCATCTTTTCGACACAATCTTCTTCGCATTTTCTCTTAAGTATGTATTACGTTAGTAAATGCATGTAATATACTGATGCAGTAAAGTTGGAAACTAGATCAATGTCAAGCGAACTTATTTTTCTAGGGCACACGTTGTGAACATTATTGTGAAGTCAGAAGGAAACTGAGTTAAAAATAAAACAATATTAGATTAGGGAATACCTGACTCTTGGTCGTTTATTGTCCAAGGACTATTCTATATATCCCAAATAAATGAAAGTAGGTTTATCGCTTTAGAACAAATAACTTTCATTTAAGATCGACATAAAATCTCCTTTATCATGAATAATCTTATGCACTGAAATCAGAGCATGATATAAATTTACATATCAAATTTTAAATTACAAATTACTCCCTTTACGGCTCATTTGAGAAAAAAAAATACAAAGAAAAAAAAGGAGGGAATAAGGAAAGAGTCAACTCTTTTTCTGTCTTTTTGATGATACTAGGGACAAACATGTTTTGAAGCCAGTTAAGCCCTCATCAGAGATTATTCATAGTAAAACTAATGGTATGAATCATAGAAACTTATGCCAATATAAATTCGCAGAATACCTAAAAATAAAAACCGTATATTTTTTTAACCAATGTTACCTTATCTGATTTTCCATTTATTGATGAAAATTAATTAACCCATTAAGTCCTGACTGGACACATTTTTAAGATTTTTTTCAACGGCTCTATTAATTAAGAAATCGGGCAAAGAAAAATCGAAAATACCTATTTCCGACGAAAAATTGTCTGATATTTATATTTCTGTAGTCAGAATTTTACAAAAATGCATATTTGGAAAGATGTATTTTTTTAATTAACAAAAAACACGAATTTTCGAATGAAAGACATTTTTAATATGTAATTTTAGGAACGAAATCGTCCGTAGATTTTTTTTATTTGTGCATTAAAAGTGTCCATGCACTCTAGCTTCCAAAATGTAGTGGTTAGTTTTTTCAAATTAAACATGGCGGCAACCAATATGGCGGCTTAAATTAAAATTTTTTTATTTTTACGGTACTTTTTCAATAACAGTTTTTGTTCAATTTTAATGAAAATAAGTGCAAGATGGTTTTTCGGGTCGCTCATTGTGAATCTGCTATCACGTTTTCAAAATCCAAGATGGCGAATCCAATATGGCTGCCAAACATTTCAAAAAAATGGTTCAATTTTTATGTAAATTCGTATAGGTGGGTTTTTTGGGTCGCTGATTACGAATCTGCTATCAGATTTTCAAAATTCAAGATGGCGGATCTAATATGGCTCCCAAAAATTTCGGAAATGTTTCAATTTTCATAAAAAACTTTATGGATGGGTTTTTTCAATGGGTGATTACGAATCTATTGTCAGATTTTCAATATTCAAGATGGTGGATACAATATAGCTGCCAAAAATTTCAAAAAATTGTTCAATTTTCATAAAAATATTCAATAAAAAAAACGAGATTCCTAAGCAGCTAAAACATTTATTTTAACTTCTAGCAATAAAAAGGCTAAAAATAAGTAAATTACATGAAACTGTCAAGCAATAGAATAAAAAAAAATGTTTAAATTTTAAAAAATGTGGGTCAAGGACGCAGAAAATCTGTAAGATGTGCGATGTATATTCATGCAAACCCTGCTTTTCAATTTATCATAAATAAGTTAGAATATAACACTAAGTTTTTAGATTATTGATTATAAAAGGTTTTATTATAAACAAAATTCATAAAAATAAAAAAAAATTGGAAAAAATTACAAAAAAAAAGAAGAGTTCTTCTTTCTTGCGTTTACCTCCTGGTTGTAAAAGCCGGGCTACGACGCATAATATATGTCGTCTAAGAAACGCGACCCATAACCTCCCCATTTCAAATTTCATGAAAAAAGAATTTTTTGAAATTTTTGGCAGCCATATTGGATCCACAATCTTGAATTTTAAATATCTGATAACAGAATCGTAATCATCAATCCAAAAAACCCCTCGATAAAATTTTTGATGAAAATTGAACAACTTTCGAAATTTTCGGTAGCCATATTGGATCTGCCAACTTGAATTTTAAAAATCTGAATCAATAAGTTAGAATCTTATACTAAGTTTTTGGATTATTGATTATAAAAGGTTTTCTTATAAAAAAATTTTAATTTGAGAAAATTAAAAAAAAAGAAGAGGCCTTCTTTATTGCGTTCGCCTCCTCGTGGTGAAATCCAGGAAACGACACATAAGACCCATAACCTCCCAATTCATATTTTCAAAAAATTTGAACAATTTTTTAAAATTCTTGGCAGCCATATTAGATCCACCATCTTGAATTTTGAAAATCTGATAGCAGATTAGTAATCACCGATTCAAAAAAAAACTATATATGAATTTTCATGAAAATTAAACCATCTTTTGACATTTTTGGCAGCCATATTGAATCCGTTGTCTTGAATTTTGAAAATCTGGTAGCATATTTTAAATCAGCGGCCCAAAAAAACTAATTTGCACTAATTTTTATCAAAAATCAAAAAAATTTGTTAGTGCAGGAAAAAGTACCGGAAAAATTTAAAAAATGTATTATCTGGGCCAACATATTGGATGCCGCCATGTTTAATTAGAAAAAACCTATCACTGCATTTTAAAGGCTAGAGTTCATGGACACTTTTAATGTAAAAATCAAACAAATATACCGATGATTTCGTTCCTAAAATTAAATATTAAAAACTTTTTTCATTCGACAATTCGTGTTTTTTGTAAAATAAACAAATATATCTTGTCAAATATGCATTTTTTTAATTTTAGTTCATTTTTTCTATGACCGATTTCTTAATTAATAGAGCCGTTGAAAAAAATCTTAAAAATGTGTCCAGTCAGGACTTAATGGGTTATACTATAAAAATTCTTTTTAACAAAGAAGATAAAGAAGCATTTCACCCAATTAGCTGATTTTAGTTTTTTTTAATTAAACAAACCTCCATAATTTTTTTAACTGGACATCCAATTTCATCGATTACATTTCCGGAATTTCTGTTAATATTAATTTCTGTGAAATCCAAAATTTCCAACAAAACAATATGTAGAAATAAACATTAAAAAGTGTAAAAGGTTAAATCCCTGCTTATGACTGTACACAATAGATTTTAATATTTTCCCCACAATATTCACAATGCTAATTAATACATTTCAAAAACATTAATTTTCGAAATACACACAAAATATTGGTAGAATTTGCATTAAAAATTGAAGGTTAAATATTATTTAATTTAAACAAGTGAGATAAGCTGATTGATTAAATTGTTTCTTTATTCTTCCTGTAAAATATGATCTTTATAGTAAGAGATTCTTTTATTCATAACTGTAGCTTCCCCACAAAAATCCCTGTTGTTTATAAATATGAGAAAATGTTAGA
This sequence comes from Druon quercuslanigerum, assembly GCA_010014905.2. Classification (NCBI taxonomy): domain Eukaryota; kingdom Metazoa; phylum Arthropoda; class Insecta; order Hymenoptera; family Cynipidae; genus Druon; species Druon quercuslanigerum. The sequence goes on along the minus strand of JAAAKG020087826.1, from coordinate 10,219 downwards.
AATATATGATTTTTTGTATTTTTTCCGAATTGGAATATATAAAAATAGAAATATATTGGTTTATAATCAATGACAAATCATTTTTAATAAACTTAAAAATTTAAAAAAATATGAACGAAAAAAACTTTCCCTGTGAGTTCAAAAATCATCGGCTAAGATTTTCGTTTTCACGGATTTTGTTTCTCAAAATAATAACTAACAAAACCTCTGATCCGGATTTTTTTTGCGTTTTCAGGTAAACTTTTTTTCCTTTCCGGATACAGTGTTTTATTGTCAAAAGGATAAGAGCTTGAGCTTAGGAAACATGCACAAATTACGTAAATTAATTTTTTTTTTTCGTTAAAAATAGATTATTTAAATTTATTATTTTAATTGAAAATTTATCTACTCCCTTTCGTGTACAAAATGTATGTTTTCTGGTTGAATACCGATGTAATTTCTTGAAAATTAATCCCCTTTTTGAAAATTCAACTATTTGGTAATAATTTATGTAATTTGTTGACAATTCGTCTTTTTTGGTAGATATTTAATACAATTGGTTAAAACTGCAACTGTTTAGTTGAAAATTTATCTGTTTTGTTGGAAAATTGTCTTTTTTATTGAATTTAACTATTGTAAATATGAAATTTAAACTATTCAATCTTCGATACAAAATTTATCTTTTTTAATTCAAGTTTCAACTATTTGTTTAACAATTGATCTATTTTCTTAAAAATTCGCTCTGTTTGTTGAAATTTGATCTGTTTTGTCAAAAATTTCTCGCACAAAGCTAGGCTTCTGTGGCGATGCTTTTAACCCTCAGGCTGTAATTTGTCAATTGAAACAATCTTTTTTTTAATTAATCGGAAATTTTCTCAAAAACCCGTAACCAGTTCAGTTACATTTTTTCCATGCAGTATAGTATAAATAAATAATAAAAATTGATTATTAAAAAAAAATTTTTTAAACACCATTTTTTTTGTTTGAAAACCACGGATCTTGCAAATTTTAAATACACACTGGGTTTAGAATACCCGAGTTCAATTTTCGAAATTGTATAAGTTGAGCACCAAGCGTAGACGGATGCTGCCCCTTGGCGCGCACACACTAATTACCTCAAAGATCCCCCCCCCCCGGTACGGACCCCCACTATTCACTTCTTTTGAAATGGCGCTACTTTCAAATTTCGCTCGGGTTATGCTAACCCAGTCCGTACCCTGAGGGTTAAGAGTAAAATTTTCCCCACTATTAGAACTATTTTACATATTTCTTGAGCTTTTTTAAACAAAAAAATATAATTTTTTTTTTATTCAGATTAATTTTGAACCCAAAAGTTTAATTTTGAAACAAAAAAATTGATTGATTTTTCAACAAAATAGTTAAATTTGCTACCAGATTATTGAATTTTCAAACGGAAAATAACAACTTTCTATGAAACATAAGGGGTTTCGACATAAAACTTAATTTTTTAATTGAAACAGATTATTTTTTGAACAGACAGTTGCATTTTAAACAAGTAAAGTTGAAATTTTTACAGAAAGAATTAAATTTTTCAAACCAAGGAGAAAAATTTATAACAAAACCGTATTTCAAGTTATTTTTTTATTTTTTATTTTTTCAAGTTGTATATTTTTACTTAATAGTAATAAAAGTACTTTGTAGGGTAATCGTCTACAAAAGTTAACCTGACCAGGGCCACACCCAAAGTTCACTTATAAGTTGACTTCAAGCTGAATTTTGTACAAAATAATTCAATTTTGAACTTGATAATCAAGTTTTTAACCAAAAATTTAATAGTGTACTTTTCAGGTAAAAAGAATGGACTTTCAACTATAAGTAGTTACATTTTTTTATTGGGTTCTATCAATTTTATCAAAATTTAAGTGAAGAGAGGGGTGTAGGGAAAAGACTATGAACCCAGCAATAAATAAATATGAATTTGGATAAGTTATTGGACGAAACGATAACATTTTAAATAAACATTGAAACTATGTTTTTTTTATATATTTTTCTTTAATACTCTAAAATCTGAAAGTTAAATGGAATCTGATGATATTCCTTTATGTTTTTTAAAATTTGTTGATTCTCTCGAAACTTGCCCATAATCCTTTGAAATTTCCTAAATTATTCCCAATCCTTTAAAATATTTTGAAACTTCTTGAAATTTTTGAAACACCTGACAATTCCTTATAATATTTTTAAATACCCTTTAACCTTTCAAGATATAAAGATAAACGTTTAGTTTTCAGCCTGCTGGCCTTAAAAAATTGACTAGCTTACATTTAAATTTTTACAGAATTTCTTTACAACTGCCTCTTAAAAGCTAACATCCATCCACACATTATCTCTAAGCCGCTCGCTTTTATGACCTGGCCTTTCTCGCTTCGCCTCGCCTCGCACGCATGTCACTGCTTTCTCGCTTTGCCTCGCATTGCCAGCCTCTGCCTCGACAGCTAATCCCTAATCCTCATCTACTATTTACAATATAATATATATAATTTTCTTACTTCTACTTCCTCTCCTGTATACAATCTATCCTTCTCTATTCCTCTTCCTCCTTCCTTCTCTTCTTTTCCATCTTACCCAACATCCCCTTCACTCATGCAACTGCCCTTTTGTCTCCTCTTTCATGAAACAACACCAACATGCTTATCCCACCCATTCCCACCTCTTCACACTCTTCCAACCAGTGCTCCACTTTTGCATCCGCCTTCCCGCACAATTCACACGTCCTCTTCTTTCTAGAAAGCCAGAACCTATTATAAGCCTCCATGTATCCGCATCTCATTCTCGCTATAAGTTCTTGACTTCCCTGCTGTCCTTTCTCACAAAAATATTTCTCTGTCTCCTCTGGCCTAATCCACACATAGTTCTCCTTGAACTTCGACTCTCTTATTCCGCCCTCCCCTGCTTCCTTCTCGCTCTCTCCATGCTGTTTCTTTTAACCAACTCATATATACCTTCCTTCCTTCATCATGCATCCTTCTCACTTCATCCATCTGCAATCCATTCATTCTAAACTACCTTTCCCTTTCCACCTCCATCCTCCCACTCCTACATCTGTTCTCCGTCTCCCACCAACACTTCCTAACCAGTCTATTTCCCCCCTCTTTTAAAAGTTTCTCCTTATATTTACACGCTGGGCTTCCCATTATAATCCCCAAACTCATTTCGTTTCTCCTTCCTGACAATATAGTTCAGCATAGTCCTTGCTAAACGCAGTGTCCACTTTAAATACCTCTCCTTTATCCTATTTACCTTCTCGCTTACCTACCGCCCCCACACCTCCACACCGTATAATAAGGCACTCATCACCAGCGAATCAAACAATTTCATGCTCCTTACAAAAACATCTGCAAACAACCTGTTTCCCAGCCTCCACACCACATTTGCCCGTCTCACTCTCTCTTTTTTATATGATCAGCCACTCCCCCATTGCTGCGATACAGGAAGCCCAGGTATAAACAATTTTGCACCTCCTGTACCACTTTCCCCTTCCAGTTCCATTCCCCTCCCTTATCACTCCCACCTTCTTTCCTGAACACCATAACCTTCGACTTATCCGTATTTAACCTTATATAACCTTTTCTCCTATCTCCTACTATCCGGGCCGATAGCTTACTTTACATATCTGCGATTAAAATAGCAAAAAGCATTGGGCTAAGCGGGCACCCTTGCCTCAACTCCATATCCATCCAGAAACCCTCAGAGATTCCCGCACTTCCTCCCTAAAGTCCGGCTGCGTCTCCGTCAGTATACCTATCTGCCAACACCATCGCGTATATTTTGTACGCCGTATTCATTAGCGTAATTCCTCTATAATTTTCCTGCATCTCTCTATCCCCTTTTTATATAGTAGTTTAATCAACCCCTCCCGCCACCCTCTTGGGAATCCCTCCCCCCTCCATACTTTTTTCACTACGATCTGCAACCTTTCCCTCACATCTTTTATACTCAACGGCCATGCTTCGTTCTCTGCATCGTCTAGCCCTGCTGCCTTAGACCTTTTCAACTTCTTTATCTGCTTCTCTATCTCCTTTTCGCGCAGCTCCTCGCGCGCGTGCGTGTGTTTGTGTGTGTGTGTGTGTGTGTGTTTGTGTGCGTTTGTGAGCTGAATGACGAGAAGATAGAGAAGCAGATAAGTAAGTTGAAAAGGTCTAAGGCAGCAGGGCTAGACGGTGTAGAGAACGAAGCATGACCGTTTGGCACACAAGATGTAAGGGATATATTTACAAACCAGATGCCCAAAAAAAAAACCTTGTTGATCTTTTATTCTTATAAAGTCGCTTAAAATCCGTTGTAATTCCTTAAAAATACTTTGAAATACTTGGAAATCCTCTGAAATCCCTTTCAATGTTTTCAGCTTAAACCGTTGAACTTAAGATATATTGAATAGTTTTTCTAGTAGTATTAATTTCAAAAATTGTGAAAATCTATTTATACAGGTATGAAGTCTTATAACGTTATTACAACTTTTTATTGTAATACTGCGAAAATTTAAAATTATATACTCTAATTTTGCTGGAGCATGATTTGGAGTAAGGAGTGGGGAAGTAGGGCAAAATAGAAGACATTAGAGGAAGTATAAAAAGTGTGAAATGAGAGAAATTAGGAAAGGTAAGGAATTAGAAAGAGAGGGAATGGGTTGTAGGTCAGTGCGAGTGATAAGGGACGGGGTTGTGAAGTTCGGAAAAGTAAAGAAGTGGTTGGAGTATGGGAGCAAGGCAGAGAGTGGTTAGAGTGACTGAAGGAAAGAAAGGCTGTGATAGGATGGGAAGGGGAAAGTAGGGGATAGTCAGTCTAAAGATGAGAATTATTGATGGAAAGTGGAAAAGAGGGATTAGGATAGGGAGATTACGGTATAAGTAGCTGAAAACTTTGCAATTAACGTCCTAGTAGGTTGCAAAACCCTTTTCTGTACGCGCGCGGCACCTGCTTAGACTAATTTTTATGGTTTCGTAGCCCTGAGCTTCGTACTGTTTTTCCGATGTGGGGAAGCTAGAAGAAATGATAGGAGGGATATTAGGTGTAGTGAGGGGAAATCAGGGAAGATAAAGTAGGAAGACTTTGGGCAATTGATATCATAATGAGCGGAATGAAAGTAGGGAAAGTTATGGCAATTGAGTTGAGGGAAATTGCTGCAAGTCAGACGAAATTATGGGAGGCTGAATAGGGCAAATAATGGAAAATAAGGAAGGGTTAATAGTGTGAGTGTTGAGGAATTAGGGAAAATGAGGGGAAGGGTAGTAGCGTATTGTTGGTGAGTAGAGGGGAGGGGGGAAGTACAAGGAGAGGAATGTTAGCTGCCGAAGTGCGAAAAGGGGGAAGTGGAGGATGAAGTATAGTTGTGAAAGAGTTGTTAAACGCTTGTTCAAGTAAGGGGAGGAGAAGTAAGTGAATTAAGATAAGGGGTTAAAGTAAAATTGAAGAAGTAAGGTTGGATGAGTGGTGGGGAAGTGAGGGCAAGTATGAAAATCACAGAAATGATGGTGTTTTCGGGAGGGAAAATCAGAACATGGAAAGCAAAATATGGGAAGTAGTGTTATAGCACTAATTAAAAGAAAGACTTAATTTTATAAATTTAGGATAAGAGGGGGTACTCCCCATCTCGTACCTACCATATCCGTACAAGATGGGGAACTGAGAATTTTGTAATAAAAGTTCTAGTAAGTTAAAAAACCTAAAACTAAATTACCATCTCTGACGTGAGTACAAGCTCTCGAATTTAAATTGATAAAATGAACACAAAATTGATTCATTTTCTGATGAAGAAATACAGAAAATTGAAAAGATCAACCCCGCCTGCTCTTTTTCCTCATCAACAAAGTGGAGAAAGGTCTTGAATCTGCACTTGCAGCTTTGCAGCTCCTGCAGACCGGCAAAGGAAGATAAAGATTGGGAGGGACTAAAAGCTATCAACCATGTGTTCTGTGTCTTGAGAATGGGATTGAAAGGATGACAGGACGAAAGGACGAGACTGTGTGAGACAAGAGAATGAAAGAGAGCAAGTGAGATTCACAGAGAGACTGAGAGAGGATAGGAGAGACTATTACATAGTATACCGGCCGCGGAGGCTGCGCGGAAAAATCGATACGAGCAGGCGGCGAGAAGCGCGAGAGAGTGTGGCCAACCGCGCAGTCTAGAGTTGGACCGGCACCCCAAAAGACACGCGGTACCGTCGCGTACAAACGTCACACGGCGTCAGCGCGCGGCGTCTGCCCTGTCACATTAGGCTCCTGTCCTACCTTATCGTGACACGCCGGCTACCCCTAACGGTACCTGCACATCCGGTTTCTTAAATTCAACCCCGTCAAAAAAGCCTAATCCCATAAAAAGATTTTTCAACACGCTTAAATTATCACCAAAACCCAAAACAAGATTGCAGAGACACTTAACTCTGTTTTTTTAAGTGCAACCCTTATCTGCAAGTGAGGATGATTTAATTTTAGATTTTTGGGAATAAAAAGGGTAATTTATAAAGTGTTCGAAATATATTTCTTATGGTTTTTGGTGTTGGAAAGGGGGATTTAGCGGCGGTTTTAAAAAATTGGTATCTAATTTTGGTATTGCTAAAGGGATATCGCTGGTGGTTTTAAACTATCCTAGAATTGTTCAGTGTTAAAGGAAAGGAATTGATTGTGCATTGAAATTATTTTAGATTTATGGGCGTTGGAAAAGAAGAATCGAATAGGTTTTAAAATTGTTGTTTACGTTTTCAAGATTTCAAAAAGGAAATTATTGGGCTATTGAAATATTATCAAAGTCTTGAGGGTGGGAAAAGAAAAATTGATTGTTACTTGAAAATATTTAGAAAAGGGAAATTGACGGGGGTTTGAACATATTTTTTCACGTTTTCGTGATTGGAAAAGAGGAATTGTTGCAGGTTTGAAAATTATTTTTAAATTTGCAGGGCTTGAAAATGTTGAAAATATTTTGGGGTTTTGGGCGTTGGAAAAGAAAAATTTATTGTGATTTATATTTTTTTTTTTAGGATTTGAATAGAGGAATGGAAATGCTTTCAAAATTATTTTCTATATTCTTTTTGTCTTTGAGAACGGCAATCAAAATATTCTCTGTGCACCGTTTAAAAAACCGAATAAAATTCCTCAAAGCCCTTAAAAACAAAATTCGGACTTCCATTTGTCGGTTTATTAATTTTTATTCTCTAAATCCCTTGAATAATACCACAGCCCGCAAAATAATACTTCACACCAGTTTAAAAATACCCTAAAAATAAAATCCTCGGATGCAATAAATATTCATATCCATTATTTTGAAAATCCTAAATAAAGTTCCAGAAACACTAAATTCGGTCGTTAAAGTTCATTTTTTATCAGCAAGTGAGCGTGACTTAGTTTTAGAATTTAGGGATTGAAAAGGAAAATTATTGCAGTTTCTTAAATATTTTGGTGTTGGAAAAGAGGAATTCTTAAGGACTTTAAAAATATTTTCTACGTTTTCGGAATTGGAAAAGGGGAATTTTCGAAGGTTTTAAAATATTATCGTTTTAACGGAGGAGAAGTAGAATGATTATGCCCTAAAAATATTTTTGTTTTCTAAATGTTGAAAAAGAGGTATATAAATATTTTTTTCAGATTTTTTTATTATTATTTAGGGTCATTAGAATTTCTTCTATTATTTTTTTTCATCTTTAAAAACGCGTTTAAGAAAATTCATTAACCATTAAATATAATTTCTTGAAAGAAAGCAAAGAATTATTATTTAGTTTGGATTGCTCAAGCCCATTTGAAGGATCCTACAATACTTTAAAAAATTATATCCTGTAAAGTAATTAAAATTCGTATTTCACTCCCGCTAACTTTCGGTCACTTTAAATTTTTCTATTATTATTTGTATTATTTATACTTATATTTTTCTTAAGTTTTTGGATGTTGAAAAAGTGGTATTGATGGTAGCTTAAAAATACGTTCTAAGTTTTTAAGAATGAACAAGGTGAATTCATGGTCGTTTTGTAATATCCGCAAAGCTTTTGGGTTTGGAAATAGAAAATTGATTTTGCCTTAAAAATATATTTTTTGGGAGATATTGGGAAAGGCAAATTAAAATATTTGCTCAGAGTTTTATTATTACTTATTATTATCTATCAGGAAAGTGCATCCTTGATCTAGAAGTAAGGGTCATTAAAATTTCTTTTATTTTGTCTTCTTTCATTGTTTTTGACAGATTAAACAAATTCAACAACGTCCTAAGTACAATTTCTTAAAACTCTGAAAAAAATTATTCGGATTTCGAGGCATTAAAATTTCTTTGATTTAGTCTTCCCTTATTTTTATTCCTTGACCCCCTGAAAGAATTCCACTACTCCCAGTAAAATATTCCTGAACATCTTGAAAATACCCCTCAAAATAAAATTCTGTAAAGTAATGAAAATTCCTTCCGTTTCTCTTATTTTGAATATTTCATTTGTCTTGCAGGTCGAATTTTATTTGGTGCCAATTTCATGAATTCCTAAAGCGTAGGGTCTTAACGACCCTAATATCTCAAGAAGAATCTGTTATTCCAATGTTATATAATCAGGATCTCCCCTAAATTTTATTCCGTCACGCACATTTATGTTGTTAGGGGAAGACTTGTGAGCTGTCGCGCTCTTAATATCTTCATTTTTCTTCTCTTTTCTGAGATGATTTTAATTCTCAGGTATGATTTTTCTACCTTCTCGAGAGATGATAATAATATTTATTTATTATTGATTAATTACTTCATATGGTTGTTCTTTAAAAGAAATAAGTTTTTCTTGAATTTTATTAGCCGGAAAATGAATATGAATATTACCGATATGCATGTGAATTTATTTCCTATCCGGATACGAATAATTATGCTAATAGTTGCTCTTGCTCTGCTGATGAGATTACATTTTTTTGAAAAAAATTGTTTGACTTTGAGGATACAGTACAGAATTATCTATCAAGTTTTTAAACCTGATAGATTTTAGACCTGATAGAAGTATTGTTCCCATGAGGGCTAGAATTTTCTTCAATTTGCAATATTTTATTGCTGTAAAAAATTTTGTCAATAAATGTACTGACCTTGAGAAAAGTGTAAAATTTAAAAATCTGTGTTAAGTAGGATCTCGAGTGTATTTATACGAGACCTATGATTTGCCACCCCTAATATTTATTCATGTGATAAACCCCAAATATTGATTTAGTTCTGAAAATTTCTCTCAAATTTGTTTTCAGTTTAGTTTATTAGTTCGTGGAAAATTTATTTTAAAAAATCAAATAAAAATTTCTAGATGGAAGTAAAATCGCGAGTATGTGAATTTTCGGAAAAAGGTCGCTGCCCTCTGTCTCGAGTTGGCGCGCTAGTCACGTTATAGGGGTAAACACTAAACAGTGCCATAGAATGATCTCGATTCGACGACCATACCAATTTCAGGATTATTTTATTATTTAGGCAACTGTTCAGGTAACAAAACTGTTGAACGTGCCTATCGTTCGTAATTTCAAGAAAAATAAAATAGGCTTTAACTTTTACGATATTTAAAACGTATAAATATGCTTTCAAAATGAAAGAATAGTCAAAGTTTTATTCCCGAATGATTGGTGCTAATAATTTTTTACCCCATTTTTTAGAGAACTTTAATCCACATTTGTGTTTCCTTTTTAAAACATATAAATATGCATTCGAAATATAAAAAGTCATACTCGTAATCTAAAATAACTGATGCTAATAATTGAGGGGCCGGATCGTATAAAGGCATATAGAATTTTCTCGTACGAAATTATAGTCCCCTGGAGGCTTCAATACAAATTTTGGATTTAAATTTTTTGAAGGATATATCTGGACGTGAAATTTTATTGTGCATCTGTTTTTCTCTAGACAAAAAGTTGTAACTTTTTTAGTTTTTGAAATAAAACCAAAAAACTGACTTTTTTGAAAAACTTGATGTTATTTCGTTTTTCACTTGAACTCATGCTCAGTGCTTCAGTTTTTGAAATTTATTAATGACAATTTAAGGGAATGTGCTTTAAAATGTCCTTCGATTGGCAATATGATAGGAATTCAAAACCGTTGTATTCAAAAATTATTATTAATTTTTTTCTGATGCTCGGCGCTAATCGAACACTTGTAACTTCCAGCATTTCGTTTAGCGAGGGAATTTTGAGCAGGCAGATACTTCTCGCGACAATAATTCGTAGAAAGGTATAGTGAAGTTTTTTGGAAAGTTTCAGATCAAAATATTTAATAGTTTAGGAGTAGTTATGATTTTAGTGAA
>JAAAKG020087815.1:0-16473 GCA_010014905.2 Druon quercuslanigerum | reverse complement strand
AATATATATTGATGCCTTGAATGTGAGCATGATATAGAAGAAAAATTGTTGGTGTTCCAGAAGTACTTCCTTTTAAAAGAATTATTTAAAAATTTTAATAATTTTTTTCTCCCCTTATAATCAACAGAATTGGTTATTGAATTTTTTTCGGAACTCCTTCAGTACCCTCTATAAGATTATATTTTGACCATCATGATCGGTAAAGCCGTTTTCAAAAAAATTGGATTTTTTGATTTTTCAAAATTTGTTTATAACTTTCGCAATTTTTTTTTTTTTAAGTTGATACTTGGGGAAAATTTATCTTATAGAGGTAGCCACTTGCCCTCGCAATATGGATCACATCTGAGAGGGGGCACCCAGACCATGCTTATCCTGCTACGGCCTTTCTACTCTAAAGAGTTACAGCCCAATAAAAATAAAAATAATAATGCTAATAAAAATAATACTAACTTTTATTTTTCCTTCCTCGGAACGTAACCCTTTAACTCAATTGGTCATTTTTCTTGTAAGAAAATTAATGTATATCAACTATACCTATGATAGAAATATCTACTAATACATTTGGTTAATGATTCATTGGTGGAAAGCCTAACGATTTGAAAAGGTAACTATATTCCTGTTTTGGTTGAATATTGATATTTTTTAGTCGAACGTTCATCTATTTTGTAGACAATTCGTCTTTTTAGCTTGAAAATTTAACAATTTTGTAACTTAACAATTTTGACTTGAAAGTTCTACTAATCGGTTGAAGTGTTTTTCTCATTTGACTATAAAAAATCTTTCTTCTTTTAAAATTCTTTATTTTGGTTTGAAAACTTAACTATTTTGTTGAAAATCTTGTTTTTTTTTTGGTTTAAAATTCATCTCTTTAACCGAAGAATGAACAATTTGTGGAAAACTCGTTTTTTGTGTGTTGAAAATTAACTTTTTAAACTGAAAATGTAACTAATACTTTCTTGGTTGAAAATTGATATTTTTTAGTTCGAAATGATCCTATTTCGTTGAAAATACATCATTTTTAGTTGAGCATTGAACTATTTTGTTCCAAGTTCATGTGTATTATATTGAAAAATGGTATTTTCGTGAAACAATTAACACCTTATCTCTTCTATATTTTTAGAGTACTTTACAAAAAGTAATCTGCCTGCAAAAAGTATTATTGATAAAACAAAATAAAAAAAATTCGGCTAAAGCAGTTTACTTATCGCGCAATCAACTTTTATCATCAATAAGCATGATTTTCAAAAGGAAAAAAAGTTGAATAAAAGAGAATTTATTGGAAATAGATAACATGGTAATGTACTGGTAATGTACACTGGTAATGTAAAAAAAGAAGGATAAATAATAAAGAAAGTGATTTTCGGATATATAACCTATCGCTAAACTGATTTTTCGGTAAACTGAACCTTCGCGAAATTAGGCCTTCGGATATTTGAACTTTCAGTAAAATGGACTTTCGGAAAAATGAATCTTCGCTTAAACTATTTTCGAATAATTCGACATTCGTTGAAATAATTTTCGGTCAATTAATCATTCGTTAAATTAGTTTTCCTTAAAATAAATTTCAGTATCCTAATATTCGCTATTTTAATTTTCGGTCACTTGAACAATCGGAAAAATGACCGGCTGTTAAATTTGAAATCGCCTCATGATTCGCTATCCTGATGAATGAAATTCTTTGCAGATGGGGCTGTTAAAAAAAAAGATTGTGAGAAGAAGAGATGCCTTTTTTATTCCCACGTGCAAAATACTGGCGATTATATTTAGAGACTGCGTGTAGGTTAATGTTAGCATGACGAGAAAGAGATGTGACAAAGAAGAGAGAGATATAAAACCACCACCCACGTGTGATCGTTTGTAAGGTTGTATGAACATGTGTTCTAGAGCCACTTGCTACAACTGGCAACCTGTAGGATACCAAAGTCAATTTTTAGCCAAGTGCGTTCGAAGGGGATTCCCAAACTCATTTCGTGAATATATAGGGTGCTCGGAGTTCAGGAAAATCCTGTAAATCAAGAAAAACCTGGAAGTCCGGGATTATGAAAAAAAAATAATGCAAAGTTAGTGAATTCCTCTAATAAACAATTTGAGTAACTCCAAAGAAAAATCAGGTCTTCCTCACAATCGCTTTTACTCGTAGTCGCTTTTTTCCAATTCGCTTTTAAGTCACTTTTTATTGTGCAGAAACACTTATAATACTGGTCGGATGTCCGTCCGTTCGTCCGTCGTACACAGTTTTTTTTTAATTTCATGCTCACAGGATGATAGAAAATTGAAATTTATGTGCGAAGGGTCTAAAATTTTTTAATAATTTTTTAATACTTATAAACAAAGATGAAAAAAAGCCTTTTTTATTGAAAAAATTCATTATTGGAAAAACTTTCCATTATACCCTTATGAAAATAGGTACAGATTTAAAAAATTCAAAATGGCGGATCCGATATAGCTGCCGAAATTAGGAATATTTTTTGATTTTATCTGAAAATTGGTTTACAGAGCTTTTCGGGGTCGCTGATCACGAATTTGAAATCAGACTTTGAAAATCCAAAATGACGGATTCAATATGGCGGCCAAAATAAAAAAGTTTTCTGAGTTTTTAAAAAAATTAGCGTACAAAGATTTTTGGAGTCATTGATCAATATGGCATAATCCTAATTTTGTAAATTTTTTTCGATTTGTGTCTATCTTTAATGAATGATACTTCGAGAAGCAATTTTTTTTTGATTGTAAACATAATGGTGCGTTACATGTGCTACATAACTATTTGGTTCGAACTTCACTTGTTTTTTCAAACCTCAATATACTAAATATTTGTCATTTTGAATACAGATTCAAGATCAGCGACCCCCTGCCTATGCCAACTTTAAAAAAACAATTCAGAAATATTTTGAATTTTGGCCCGCCGTTTGAATTTTCAAAATCTGAGTTCGGATTCGTGATTAGCGACCTCCAAAAAACTCCGTATGCCAATTCTCAAAAAACATCCAAAAATATTCTAAATTTAGGTCGCCATATTGGATCCACCATTTTGAATTTTCTAAATCTGAGTCCAGATTCGTGATCAGTGATCCTAAAAACTCCCGTACACCAATTTTCAGAAAAAATCCAAAAATATGCCAAATGTTAGCCGCCATATTGGATCCGCCATTTTGAATTTTCAAAATCTGAGTTCAGATTCGTAATCAGCGATCCCAAAAACCCCTATGTACCAAGTTTCATGAAAACTCGTTTCCCTGAAAAATGTATGCCGGAAGGGGTTAAGTGAAGGCGGGGTATGCGCGGGTAGGGGAAATTAGAAGAGAAGTAAGGGAAGTGATGGACCATGAGAGAAGGGAAAGTACTGCTAACCATGGAGAATTACGGGAGATGAAGAAGAGGAAGCAATGGAAAATGATAGGAGGGAATAGAAGTAATGGGCATTTATGAAGAAAGGGAGGAAAAAGGGGGGAGAAATTAAGGAAAGAAATTAGGAGGGAAATCGCTCAACTTAGGAAAGAAATGAAAATTGGGAAGAAGTTAGGGAACAGTTAGAAAAGAGGATGCAGCCATTGGAGCAAAAACTAGATAAGTAGGAAGATAATAATAAAAAGGTAGAGGAGATGCAAGGTAGGATAATCAAGATAGAAAGCTCGAACCGGGATCTTGGTGAAGGCGAGGGTCGGAATACGGAGAAGGAAAGACTGAGAAAAATAGAAGAAAGAATAGAAAAGAAAGAGAGAGGAGAGAAAGGAACAGAAACATAGTGAAAAAGGGTATAAGATTAGAGGGGAAGAAAATGCAGGAAGGAGTGGAAGAAGTACTTAAAAGGAGTGATGCTAAAGTAGAGATAGAGGAAGTGCGAAGTATAGGAAGGGAAGAGCGAAGAGGGGAGAGAATGGTACTGGTGAGACTAAAGAAATGGGAACATAAGAGAGAAGTGATGGCAAAGAAGAGTTTATATGGAAGTTCGGAGAGAATAGAGGATGACTTGGTATAAGTAGAAAGGAGGATGCAATATAACTTAAGGAAAATAGCGGAAGATGAAAGAAAAAAGTGAAGAAGAACATGGGTTAAATATGGGAGGATACAGATAGACGGAGTATGGTGGGATTGGGAAGAACAAAGGGAAGAGTTAGTAAGAAATGAGGGGCAGGGAAACTAGGAGAGGAAGAAACGTGAGGTAGGAAAATAAGCAATAGTAAGATGCAAAAAGAGAAGGGGAGGAGAAGGTAGGGGAAGCTGGGGGAAATTAGAAGAGAAGTAAGGTAAGTCATGGAAAATGATGGAAGGGAAAGTAGTGTTAGCAATGGGAAATTACGGGAGATGAAGAAGAGAAAGCAATGGAAAATGAGAGAAGAAAATGTAGAGTAAGTGAGGGAAAAATAGAGAAATGGAAGTGGAGAAATGAGGAGGGAAGTGAGAGATAATGAACTAAAGGAAAGTAGGTGAAATTAGGAGAGGTAAAATTAGAAGAATTGAGGGGAAATGATGGAAGGGTATCTAGAGGAAGTAGGCGGAAAGTAGGGAATGGAAATGAGATGAAGCAGGTGAAATGATGGGGAGTGAGGGAGGGGAAGTAGAGAAAGTGATGGAAAATGAGAGGAGAGACATTAGGGTAATTAAGAAGAACGTAGGGAAATGAAAGTAGGGGAAGACATGGTAGGGACAAAATCGGAAATCAGAGGGAAGTGAGAGATAATGAACGAAGCGAAAGAGATGGAAATTAGGAGAGGTAGAAGTAGAAGAATCGAGGGTAATAGATTGAAGGGTAACTAGAGGTAATGAGGGAAAAGTGGAGGATAGAAATAAGGTGAGGTAGATGAAATGATGGGAAGTGAGTGAGGGGAAGCAGAGGAAGCGATGGAAAACGAGAAGAGGGAAATTAGGGCAAGTATGGAGAAATTAGGGAAATGAAAGTAGTGCAAGCGAGGGAAGGGAAAGTAGGGGAAATTAGGAGAGGGCAGTAGAGGATTAATGAATGGAGGGGAAATTAGGGGAGGTAAAAGAAGAAGAATTGAGCGAAAATCAAGAGAGGGTAAGTTGAGGAAATTAGGAAAGATTAAGGAATGGAACGAGATGAAGAAAGGACAATCATGGGAAGAGAGTAGTGGGTAGTGAGTAGGGATAGAGAGAAATAATAATGATGGGGAGGGGAGAGTAAGGTATGTCTATACAATTTCCAAATTTTTCGGAATTCTTTTAAAATACTTTAGTGTACTTTAAAAGATTTAAAGAAATTTTTCATAGAATTCAATCATTTGAAGGATTTAAAATGATCTGAAAGATTTTAAGGTATTTTTTAAAATTCCAAAGAATTTTCAAGAGCTTTAAAAGAGTTTGAAGGAAATTAGGAAGATTTCAAAAGATTTGCAATATTTGAGGATATTTTTAACAATTTGACAATTCAACATGAAAAATTAAATAGTTGATCTTTCAAGTAGAAAGTCAACGCTTTTGTAAGACAGGTGCATTTTCAACCCGTAAATATGAATTTCCAACAAAAAAGTTAATTTTCAACCAAACGGTTGTAGTTTTAACCAAAAAGTGGAAATTTTAAACCAAAAATATTAGTTTTCTTTAATCAAGAAGATACATTTTTAAAGAAAAGGATCAATATCTATTTAAAAAAATCGATTTATAAAAAAAAAGTGAATTTCCAACTAAAACGATGAATTGTCAACTGGAATAGTTGAATGAAACAACTAGTTTAATTCCTAAATAAAGGAAAAAATAAATAAATATTAGTTAATGAATTATTATTTCATACTTTCATAATATGATCAAGATTATTTAAAATAATAAATAGTTGAATTTTAGTGTGATCAGAAATAAAATTCCGATATTTGAAATAAATTCCGGCTCATTTCCCGGTCGATAAAGTTCTCGGTCATTTCCCTGTTTCCCGGTCAAGTCGCCGCCCTGAATAACAAGGGGGAAACGCTTGATATCTGAGCCCTCGGTAACAAATATACAAATTAAAATTAGACGACTTGTCGGATCTGGAAATAAAAAATTGGACCACTGAGTTAGGAGACGGGAAGTTCGTAGCTACCGAGTTGGCGATGACAGTGTAAGATTTCCCCATGACCGGAGCCATGTCACGAACATTAGACATGGTGCGTCTTCCCAGCTAAAAGCTAAAGTCCTTAATATCAGAGTCAGTATATAGTGTAAATTGTAAAATATAATACTGTTTGACTCTGTATCAGTATATCGAAAGTCTTCTCTGGGTTGATGGACCAGGGGCGAACAGTAGTCCCATGCCAGCATCAGAGGCGAACCATGCTTCCGCCTAAGACAAAGGCTGCCTTCATGGTGCACCATAACGCGAGTGTATAGAATGACTGAGCCTGGACTCACTTGCTTCTTGAATCTGTAGTGCCTTCCTTTTCAGAATCCCTACCCGCAGTTCCTTTTATTTCGCACTCCACGCGAATCGCTATTTTAAGGGACTTTATTATTGCCCTCATAAAAAATTTCTTTAACACAAAAAAAACTGTTTCCTGGGATGTAGATGGAAATTTGTTTGAAACAGAAATTTTTTTTGTTGATTCAACCAAATATTTGATTGAATATGACATAAAAAAAGGTTGAAGTAACCAAATACTCTATCTACGAAAAAATTAGGACAAATTTAGTTCGGACAAACAAATATTTGTCTGCACACGCATGAGCCATATTCTATGGTTAAAGCAACAAAAGTTTTGTTTACTCAACCAAATCGTTTTCTGAGTGTGAAAAACTCGGACTGTCCGGGAATTTTATTCGGCGATCGGGATCTCTCTCTCGAATTTACTAGTATGCAATTTTTTACAGGGAATTTTTGAGAAGAGTGTGAATTTAGACTAGGAAGAGTAAATTTTTGAGAAGAGTGTTAATTTAGACTAGGAAGAGTAAATTTTTGAAATTAATTACAATTTTGAGTTGGAACGGTAAATTTATTAAAATAATTATGACCCTGACTTGGACAAGAAAGTTTTTAAACAGAATGATGATTTTGAGTTGGTTTAAACATTTTTTCAAAAGATAAATAACTCTGAATTTGAAAAGGGAATTTTTTAAAATGTTTTGAGTTTGAACAGGGATCTTTTAAAAATAATGATAATTCTGATTTGGAACAGTGAAATTTCCAAAATAATTACAATTTTTTTTGGAACATGGAATTTTCTAAAAAAAAAATGATTCTGATTTGTAACAGGGATATTTTTTCTACAAAATACTATAGCTTTGAGTTTAGAAAGATATTTTTACAAAAGAATGGAAATTTTGATTTAGAAGAGGGAATTTTTAAAAAATATTTATAATTTTGAGTTGAAACGAGAAATTTTCTAAAAGAATTATGATTCTGACTTGGAAAAGGGAACTTTTTAAAAGAATGATGATTTTTAGTTGGTTTGAGGAATTTGGCAAAAGACTTATGATTCTGAATTTAAAAAGGGCATATTTAAAATTTGTTTATTATAGTTCCGAGTTTGAACAGGAATTTTTTGAAAAGAATGATAATTCTAATTTAGAACAGTGAAATTTCCAAAATAATTAAAATTTTGGTTGGAACGAGGAGTTTTCTAAAAAAGAAATTAATTCTGATTTGTAACAGGGAATTTTTAGCAATAATGATAATTTTGAGTTGGTTCAAGGAATTGAGCAAAAGAATTTATTTAAAGAGATAATTAAAAAAAAATACTATAGTTTTGAGTTTGGACAGATATTTTTACAAAATAATGGAAATTTTGATTTAGAAGAGGGATTTTTTCAAAAATAAATAGAATTTGGGTTGGAAATTGAAATTTTCTAAAAGAATTATGATTCTGACTTGGAAAAGGGAATTTTTGAAAAGAATGATGCTTTTTAGTTAGTTTGAGGAAATTGGCAAAAGACTTATAATTCTGAATTTAAAAAGGGAATTCTTAAAAAATTTTTATTATAGTTCAATTTTACAAATTTTATAGTTTTGAGTTTGAACAGCTATTTTTTTGAAAAGAATGCTAATTCTGATTTACAAGAGTGAATTTTTCCAAATAATTACAATTTTATATGAAACGAGAAATTTTCTAAAAGAAATATTATTCTGATTTTGAAAGGGAGTTTTTGAACATAATGATAATTTTGAGTTATTCCAAGGGATTTGGAAAAAGAATTATAATTCTGAATTTAAAAAGAGAATTTCCTAAAAGAATAATTATAGTTCGGACCATGAACAAGAATTTTTTGATAAGAATGAGAATTATATTTTGGAACATTAAATTTTTAAAAAATGATCTTTTTTGGTTGAAAATTCATCTATTTCGTTGAAAATGCAATATTTTCCTTTGAAATATCAGAAATTTGAAGTATTTTAATTTTAATTTAATATTAGTTCCTTCCATTAATTTTATTAAGAAAGGATTTATTTCCCATTTTTCTTTAAAAATCTTATTTTCCATGTGAAGCCTTCAAATCTATAAAATGATCAAATACATATTATAGAAAATATTTAAAAGTGGTATCATAAAAAAGTCTATTTCAAAGCATATTGTTTTCTAATGTTTCGAATTTCTTATACTCATACGAATTTCTTATACTTAAAAAATGAATCGAAACCCTGAAAAAAGTGGGATTTTTCAAATTTAAGATAAAAAAGAGGCGAAAGCGTAAAAAGGGGATTAGGTAAAATAGGGGCGGGCTTTGATCCCTGAAATAAACAGTTTTAGAAAAACTTATAAAAAAAAGGTCCTTCGAGCCGGATCAGCTTTTTCTACAGCGAGATTATATAAGATTCTTTCAGAAAGATTTGTTTACGCTTTAAGATTGTGAAGATTATTACAAGATTTGGATAGCAATCAGTAATCTGGGATCTCGAAGCTTATCGAATGTTACCTGTAAAAGGCTACAGGGGATATCGAGGCTATCCAATCACGCCCCAAATGTCCCGGCCCCTCAGAAATAAATCAATTAAGCCGATGCGCGCTTAAACGCGCCGTCATCATCGGCTTCCCTTATATTGCGCTCTAATTTTTATTGCTACTGTTTTTCTTGTCCCATCTCCTTCTCCTTCTCATGATCTTCGGGCGGGAAATAATCTCAAAAAAACTCGATTTATCTTACATCAGGCTTCAATTATTTTCGCTAGGTAAATACTATTTGAAAATTCCTCTCATAAACTTTTTACCGACATCCAGAGCATTTGCGGGTTTGTGTCCGTGCTAAATTCGATTAATGTCGGTAATAGAAATCTGCAACTTAAATTCCCCTTTTTTGAGGTAGAACGGGAAATAGAATATGGAAGAGACGATTGGATAGGTCCAGAATCTGGAGAATACGAATACGTCCCGTGGCGCGAGTCCCGGAACCTTCTTGGCGGGGTGCCATGGGGACAAAATACACGAGTGTCACAGGGTGACTGGAGACAACCCCAAGTAATAATTTCTGCGCCGAATTAGCGCCATAAGTTTCGAGCCGAGACAGTCGCGGGGACAATATTAATCTACTTTGAATTTATACACCCTGCGCTCCACTTGTACATTAATTTAGAAAGTAAGGATAGTTTTGTAATAAAGAGGGGGTAAATAGAAGGGGAGCTTTTGACTAAAGATTACAAGATATGAAACAAATCCACCTGAAAGAGTTTCTGAATTTTATTTTATGAGTCAAGATGAGGAGGGGGGAGGGGGAGGTACTTAATATGATTCGGAATCTTTGAGAGCACAAACGAGCTTCTGTTTCTTGATGGCAAACTCTTCACTGGATCCTCTCGTATCTCCGGTCCTCCACAACACCCTCCGGTCCTCCTTTGAATCACAGATGACGCGAGTCTGCGAGAGTCTGAAAGACATGTGGCGTGCCAGAAAGCATAAAGTCAGACCGAAGAGTATTTTATTACGTCCGCAAATGGGTAGAGTGGAAATTAAATTTAAGAGAGATGACTATCTTTTCACGACAAACATTCTTTCTAGAATTTAGTAATATTCAAAAATAATTGTCGCTCTTCCTCTGTACCATTCGCAACACTCTACCTCCCTCTCATCATCCTGGCACCCTCTAATAAACACCTCCTACGTCTACACTTTAACTTAACCCATAATTACTTTACAACCAGATAGCCTCCTCCCCAGCAATAGCTCTCACAATCCATCCTCTCATACTCTTCACAACTCAGATATTGTCCTAACTCTCAAAATAATCTTATTTCTATATTCATTACCCCATCTATTCCTTCATCCTCGTCGTCTCAACCCCTTCTCTTCAAAATCTACCAATTCTTCCCTGAAGTAAGCTGTCCTACACCCCTTAACTCTTAACCTATATTTACTTCACGAACACTCGTCCTCTCCCCGCCAAGTATCTCTCGCAATCTAACCTCCCAACACTTTCATCACACATCCTAATACTCTCCTAATAAAACGTCTTAATACCATCACCTGTCGAAATCTCTATCGCAATTGGCCTAACCTCTCTTCCAACCATCCTGTCTCATATAATTCTTCCTCTATGCCCCTAGCCAATAAATTTTTCACACATCCTCTTTTCCCAAATCATGTCCCTCCCTATCTCATCTCTTTTCAAATTGCATACACACAATCTCAATCTGCAACCCATCTCTAAACTCCTCGAAACCCCACTCTTCTCAAAATATTCTCACCCTCTTTCCTCATAACCTTTTTCCACACTCCTTTTTTCTTTTCAACTATCCCTATCGGAATTGGCCTAACCTCTCTTCCAACAAGCCTGTCTTTTATACTTCTTCCACTATGCACCTGGCCAACAAAGTTCTCACCCCTCCTCTTTTCCCTAACCATATCCCTCCCTTTCTCATCTCTTTTCAATTTGCATACACATAATCTCAATCTGCGACCGATCCCTAAGCTCCTCGAAACCCCACTCTTCTTAAAATATTCTTACCTCCTCTCCTCATTACCTTTTTCTCCACTCCTTTTTCCCTTTCCACTTAACTCCTTGTTATCCACACGCCTATAACCTTTATCACAGAATTTTTTCACGACTCATCACTACTCCATCTCTTTTAAGTACCCCTTTTTTCAGTCTTAATAAAAAATCCCAATTTTGAAATTCCCTAACTTTCCCTGAACAAAAAATTATATAAGGGGTCATATACAAATTACGTAAGACGACGGGGAGGGAGGTATTTGGCAGACATCTCGCAAACAAAATTTTACACAAAAAGAAATATTACATCCACATACAATAAGGTATTACATTTCCAACAGAATAGATGAATTTTTAATCAAATAGTTGATTTTTTAACCAAATAAGTTTTTTATTTACCGTGAAGATTAATCGGATACCAGGAAAAACGGATTTTCAATAAATATATCAAGTTTGAATTAAAACAGATCAATTTTAAGTCAAAACAATATTTTCGAATAAACAAAACGAAGTTTCAACAAAACAGTTCAATTTACATCCCAGAAGATTAATTTTCTAACAAAATCGGAAAGTTTTTCACCAAATAGTTTAATTCTCAACCCAAACAAAAAATAAATAAAAAAAAAGAATAATAATAAAAAAAAGGATGTTTTAACAAAATGAGCAAAATTTTTTATCCAAGAGATGTACCATCAAACCCAAAAAAAATCAATTTAACCCAAAAATACGAATTTCTACCAGATTAGTTAAATCTGTAACGACAGATTTTTTATTTAAATAAAAAGAGGAATTTTCTACAAAACAGTTGAGTTTTCAACATAAAAATATGGAGTTTTAACAAAAAAAGTTCATTTTTAAGCAAATTTTGGAATTTTCCACCAAAGAAATCATATTTTCAACCAAAACCATGATTTTATCATCCAGAATATTAATATTCTACCATAAAAGACGAACTTTTAACTAAAGAAGATAAATTTTAAACTAAAATTAAAAATTATCAATTACTTCAAAATGCCTTGAAATTTTTTCTAAATACTCTAAAATATTTCAAATGCTTCGATTCGTTGGTATCTTTTGATATCCTTTGAAATTACTTTTAATGTTTTAAATTCTTCTAAATCCCTTGAAATCCCTCGCAATTATTTAAAGCTCTTAAAATTCGTTGAATTTTTAAAAATGCGACAAAATGTTTGAAATTCTTGAAAATCGTTGATAATACCTTGAAATATTTGAAAATATTTGAAATCCTACGTAACACGTTAATTCTTGCTAATAAATTCTTATTTTCTGAAACCCTTCAAAATTTATTAAAATACCTTAAAACATCCTCAGAATTATTAAACCCCCATGCATTTTTTATAAATAATTAAGGTCATTCAAAATCATTGAAATTCCTTGAGAATTTTTAAGTATCTCGAAAATGCATTGGAAGCTTTTAAAGCACCCAAAAATATTCCCTTGAACCCCCTTCAAATTACCTATTTTTTCAAAATTTAGCAGACCGCCATATTGGATTTTTCTTCAACAAACAGAAACTTTTAGGTCCACAAAATTTTAAAACTAACAAAGAATAGTTGAAAAGCCCCCAAGTAAAAAGACCTAAATCCTAAAAGAATAACCATGAAAATAACCCACTTAACCCGACGATAAAGCGGAATAAAATCTGTCTTGAATTCCGTCCCGATTCACTATGGGTATACTAATTGGCGGTATGGTAGGCCGGGGTCTGCTGGACCCCAGCACTTGGAGAATTCCGCGAAAGAAATTCCTCGCGATGCTCTACGCGAAGGAAATCTCGTCATTCGCGATCCTAGTGGCGAGGGGTGGAGACCATTTTGATGGGGCCCGGATCTCTGGTGACGGGGCTGGGGAGGGGTGAGGGGGGAGGGGGAATACCGAGAGCAAGAAATGATTCGCGCTGGTCCCGCGGATGGGCCCCAAGGTACACATACTCTGTTGCCAGTTGGCGTGGCAAACGAGGATCCTGTTTACACGGAGGTTACGGAGGCAAAACCCGTCGGTTGTGGCTCCTCCGAAGACTGTAAAAGCGCCCTCTCGTGCAGGTAATGACGACAATTATCCGCGCCGCTGAACTCGACATTAAAATCAAATCACTCCCTAACCCCACCAGGTGCACCACGGTCCCGAAAACCAACAACAGGGCCTGTTGAGTAAAAGCCATAAACGAAACAAGGCCTTTTTTTCTTTGTGGTGGACAAGATGGTGGCCGAGGCGAAATTTTAAGAGGGATTGATTTGGCTCAGGAAGTTGGAAAAATTCTGAAAATTGGTATCGTGAATTGTTCAGTCGGGTCCTATTGAGTGCAAAAAGAAATAGTTGTTTAAAATATCTTTGGGGGATTTTATGAGAACATGCATTATTGAGGTGAAGATTTTTTTAAGCTGCTGGGTTTATACTAAATATCTAAAGACAAGAACTGCGGTTGGACAAATTGAAGAGCATTTCTTGTTCACTTTTTATTGAAATTGTGAAGATGCCAATCTACATTATAGCTCCTTTTAATTGACACTAAGTTGCTCGTAAAATTATGGCCAAGTATTCTCAATGTTTTCTACCCTCTCTCCTCCGAATTTGAACTTATCCGTTTCCTCTCCTCAGATATCATCAGTGATCGGGGACTTTTTTTGGAGACTCTTTTTCGATAAAGTTCCTTTCGTGATCTTGGTAAAACTTCCTCGGCGAGTCGCGATTTTAACGAGTCGAAAGAAATCCACCAGCCAGTCGACGTCGCTGGTTGACTCGGCGGAATAATTTCAACATTCCGACACATTCCTCGGTTCACAGTCGACTGGCTTTATGAAACCGACAAACTAGTGATAGTTCTCTGCGTTCGCCGCCGTTATTCTCTGGCGAGATGCGAAAACAATACTGTCAGAAATTTGGAAGCTTTTGCTTTTATGAGAAAATTTCTGAAAGAGTAAACGGGGCGGCGATTCATGGGACGACTTCAAATTTCAGATTTTCTAGGTCAAATTTGGTTAACTTTTCAGGACAAATTATTAACTTAGGATTTTACGAAATTTATTTTCTTTAATTAAAAATTAATAATACAAATGAGTAATTAGATAAAATTTTATAAATATAATATTTATTGAAAATTTTTTACAAGCGACTCATACTCATAAGTTCCTAAGGGAGGAGGTGTCAAATTTACTGACTTTACGGATTCTCTCATGGATTTTTCATTAAATTCATCATGACTTAATGAATAAATATAATCAATAACTAGTTAGAACTGGCGCGAATAAAATAAAGAAAATCTTTTAAATAATAATCGTACTCGTCTCAGAAAAAAACAACGCCCAAAAGGAAAGAATGATTTCAATGACTGTATAATCTAGTTTAAAATTACCCACAAATGACTGATTTAAACTTTGAGAAATTGAAAATGATTGCAAACTTCTCAATTTTGAAGATATAAAAATAAAAATTCTTGAAATTAAATAATTTCTTTAGATCAACATTTAAGAGTTCTGAACTCTAAATCTTTCCAATTCAAAAAACTTCAAATGTAAAACGTCAAAATTACAGAATTTTTAATTTTAAAACTTAAAATTAGAATAGTTCATAAGACCATTTTTATTGCAAATATTGCAATATTTCAATTATAGAGATTTACAATTTAAAATACTTCATTTTAAAGATTCGCAGTTTATAATTCTTCAATTTTAAAGATTCGTAAATTGAAGATTCTTTACATTTTAATGTGCATTTATATAATTTTAAATGTCGCCATTTTTAATGGTCTTTTTATATAGTTTAAGTTGGAAGATTTATGATTAAAAAATTCTTTAATTGTAAAGATTTATAAATAAAAATTTCAAATTTAGATGATTTTGAAGCCAAATGACAACAGTTTTCAATTCTAGATCTTCGCAATCGAAGAAAGCTCAAATGTAAATTTGGAAAGAGTTAAAAATTATATACTTGTTTAAATTAATATTTTTAAGGTATGTAGTTTTTAACGTTTTCATCTAATACTTTAACTTTTAAATATGTAAAATTGAAAACTATTAAATTTTAACGATTTGCAATTTACAATTCTTCAATTTTTTAAATTTTCAATTGAAGATTCTGCTATTTTTAATATGTGTAATTTTAATATGTGTAATTTTAAATAACATAATTTTGAAAGTTTTACTACTTTTGAGATGGTTGAATTTTCATAACTTTGAAAATGAGAATGCCAGGGATCAAAACTACAGAATTTTAAATTTTTGAACTAATAACTTGCATAATTTTGTAATTCAATATTTTTAAAAATAAACACTATTCAATAATTGGGCGGACATAGAGGAGCTTCAATGTGGACAGCCAAACCATTAAACTTATTTATTAAAGACTTTAAATTTAAATTGCTATCATTTCGTTCATTTTTTTTTTTTTGAAATTAAAAATAGTTGAATTGTTTATTGGCTGAAAAAGATCGTCTGGTTTATTACCTCCGGTAGGAATCGAACCCACGTAGGCTGATTGCCTGTCAGGTAAATTTTCTATTCTCGATCCGTCATAGCTTAGTGGTAAGAGAACCTGACCGGCAGTCAGTATACGTGGGTTCGATTCCTACCGGATGTAATACAAAAGAGAATTTTTTCACCAATAAGGAATTGTAATATTTTTTATTGCAACAAAATAGACCACATGACCCAAATTTAAATTGAACATTTTTAATATTTAATCACGCTGGTCAAATTGTCAACCCGAGTAAAACATGAGGAATAAAGAACGAGAAAATAGATTCCTTATTGTCAGTGAAAAGATTGGCTTCGATGGCCACCCCAGAAAAATTTGGCCGTCTATGAATTTTTTCGTGACGCAAATTCCCAGCTGCGACCATCTATATGAGATTCGTCCCTGGCATACGAGATTTTTTTCAAGGAGAGAGATCTTTTCTCTCTTCTATCGCGATTCTCGCCTCCTGCATGCGCCTAAGTTAATATTAATGGGGATATTTATGACCGCGGGGTCAACGGTGGTCACTGCCACCCCCACTCCACCCATCATCCCACATTCCACCCTCTATCATCGAAAAGAAGCAGAAGAACGACTGATAAAAGGAAAATCTGAAAATACTGTGATTTATGGGCCGCTTTTCGACAGACGCCCTTAAACGCTGAATAAGTTATGGAAAAGGCGCCAATATACATCCTGTTTATATTCCGTTGAGAATGTCAGATGAGATTATTGGGCTCGGGAACTTGGAAAAATTCTGACAATATTTAAAAATATTTTAAAACATCAGAAAGTTTTTTCTAAAATTGTGAAAAAACGAAAACGGAAGATTATAAGACAATATTAGGAATGATTCTAGTCAGTTTAACACATATTTAGGAGTTTCAGAGGTTTTGAAGATAATAAAAATTATAATATTTTTAAAATATTTTTTTCCAAGTGTGAAATAGTCTTAAACGTCTCTTAAACTAACTCAAAGCATTTCTAAAATTTTCTAAAATCATATAAAGAAAGAAAAAAAATGGTTTAGAAATTTTGTAGACACTTTTTGGACATGTCTGAAATCTTGATTTTTTTTTACTTATCTCAAGAAACCTAAGAAACTTATATTTAAATAAAAATTAATAAAATATAATATATAATAATTAAACATTAAAT
>JAAAKG020087804.1:0-16474 GCA_010014905.2 Druon quercuslanigerum | reverse complement strand
GTTAGATAGAGAGAGGGTACAGTGGGCGGACTGATTGTGAAAGAATCCGGGGCAAAGTCGTGACAACAATCCGGGGTCGGAGTGTAATTAGGAGAAAATGTTGATGTTTTTAAGTACTACAAAGAACCGTACAGATAATTTCTGAATCTTGATGAAAGTAGTCTCAAACCTTTTTTAAATACGCTCACTTTCTTTATTTTTATCCAAAATGGTTTTGCTAACGAACTTGACCTTCAGTTTTCGACACGTTCCTGAACTTTTTTTAAAAAATCGTTTACCTTATTTTTACGATTAAAAGAAAATTTACTCATCATATCTAAAAAATTTCCAAATATTTTAGCAGATTAACTAAATTGGAAAAAAATCTGCATGCTCTTGAGAAAATTTTGTGAGCAGGATTTTACAAAAATGTTAGGAAAAATTGGAATCCGTTAAAAAGATACTTAAAAGTTCATAAAAATTTCCAAAATAATTTAAAAAGATTTGAAATAATTTAAAAGAGAATGGGCACTTTTCATGATTTTGAAATTAAATATCGACTTTTGATTTTAAAAAATGTCATCATTTTAAGAGGAGGTATAAGAATATTGCACTAGTGAAAAAAATACGAAAGCGAAGAATGAAAAATCGCGAAAAATGAAATCTCCAACACCCGACATGCGAAATTCCCCGACAAGAAATTTCCAAAGTAAAAAGTCCCCAAATTATGGACTCGTGCGCTTTGAAAGAACGAAATTTTCTCCCTAATTTTTCTTCAAACCTACTATGCACATTATCAAACAAAATTTTCAATTCAGAAATATACATCTTTTTTTAATCACTTTTTTTAAAGTAAAATAGTAATTTTTATAAACGTTTACATTTAAAAAAATTTTATTTGATGTTTGTATTTGATTATTGTGTTTTTCATAAATAAATAATAATTAATGAACAAGAGTTTTTTAATTATTTAAATTCAGAAATTTTCTGTAGGGAATTTTCAAATTTGGTGGCATCTTACTGTCGGGAATTGTATTTTTCATGAATTTTTTAATTCGAGAGTTTTATGTTTCAGCACATGTATAATTTATTCTTCCGAGAAATCGACAATTTATAATATTAACCAATTTTACAATTCGCGATAAAAAATGATAAAAGAATTATATCAAAGAATAACCTTTTTTGATGTTAAAAGTTTAAAAAGATTATTTTTTTAATTTCAAATAACAATAATTTAAACATTATATTTTTCGTGAACATTTTTTTGAACTGTGCATTGTATTTTTTTAAGTTACATAAACGTTCGTAAAAATAAATGTGTCTCTAAATTTAATTTTGTATTAAACATTAAACAAAGTTTTTAAGATAAAAATATTTGATGACTGTATTTTAAATAAATAAATAATATTGATTAAAAAATTATTTTCAAAATTTTATTATTCGAGAATTTTGTATGCTACTTTTGAATCATTCCACTATCTTAAATATTTACAAATGAATTTTTCCTTATTTCTAATAATATTTGGTTGAAATTCATGGTTTGAGAATGTCTGAATGTATAGGCTCAATTCTTTTAACAGAATAAAAATGACAATATCTTTGCAATGACTTCTTGCTGATGATGGGATAATACCGGATTTCTTGCGACCCACAATTATAAAAATAAGACAATATTTCTCTAATGTCTCTTAAATAAACAATTAAGAGTTCTGATGTAAATTGTTAATTTTTTATTTTTATCGTAATTTTTGATGAGTGAAAACAATTGACGGGTAAATAAGGCTTTTTTAAAGAAAAATACGCTCCCAGATACACCGAACTATCGCTTTCATTCCCTTCGTTTTTGTCCTTTCAAGAACTTCTGTCCTCTATCAGTTTCACAAGGAAGAAGGATAAGAGCGAATGCGACTGTTGTTTCCGTAGGGTCTTAGGGGCTATTTATTAATTATTTAAGGCTCCTAAAGGGAAGAAGGGTTACAAAAATCTCTACATTCATTTATCTTGAGTGAAGGGAGGCAAGACTCATTCTCATGTAATATTTTAAAAGTCGAAATTTTTTATTAGAAATCTACTTCCATTTCGATGGCGAATTACCTTTTTTTATTTTATAATATACAATTGGATTTACACCTTTTTTAAAAATTTTTTATTGCTTATTAAAATTTTAAATTCTTAAATGTGTTCAGTTTTATCAATTTTGAATCTATCTTCCGACTGGTGACGAAGATGCAGAGTGTTTCGAGGAAGATGAGGTGCCAAAAGACATCTGATAAATTACGAATTGTCTCAGTTTGGACTAAATGGCTAACTATTTCATTCAGTCCGGACGACGATTAATCATCTGAATGATATAGCTTCCAATGTGCAATTTATTGTCTTAAAAATTATTTTAAAACTAGTCGATCATTATCTTACGAAAAGTATTATTCGATTGTAGTTTATTTAACTGATTTATGTTTCCTCACTTTAAGATTATTTAATAACTTACTTTTAATCATAATATAACAATATTCCAAAGACTAGATAGTTGTCTAATAATAATATAATCGTAATCAACATCTAATAACAAATAAAAGAGTACACCCTAAATTATCTGTTAAAAAATAAAAATCCTATTCGACTTACGTCGAACTTTGAGTTTTCGTGTAACTGATCCTTCTCTCACAACATTTAATTATTAGAATCTTACCTAAGAAGGGGAGAGGGGAATATTTAGAAATCTTATGTGCTATGACATGGGGGCAGTGGGGAGGGGTCAAAAATTACCAAAATCGTCCTTACGTAATTAATGAATGGCCCCTTGGTGTGCAGGTTCGGACTCGAATAAGTGAGCTATATCATGCATTCCAATTAGAAACAGTTCATTCGGCCCTGAGTTTTGACACTGGTCTGAAAGTGAGATTACGGTGTATTACATTCTTGAGTGTTCTTCTTCCAGCCGTGAAACCGTTTAATACAGTTTTTTATTTATTTTCCGTGAAATCTCCTAAAATTATGTTACAAAACATGTTAGGTATTCAAGTTTTACATTCGAGATAAAGTGCCTATTTATTTTAATTAGAAATTATGTTTATTTTATATAATTAGAATGAACACATAATGCCTCGTGTAACGCCCGGCAAAAGCGTTAACTTGATATGATGTAAATTGGAATAGCTTTTATTTAAACTCTCTCGCACTTCATCGTTGCAAAGGATGCTTTTTCGGTGAACATCGGAAATCGGAAGCATACGTTTCCTCATCTATTTTACCCTGGGGATCTTAAGATCTATACTAAATAGGAAAAGCAGCTACACCTATCTTTAGGGATGGTAGAGAAATACTACAAGGAGATTGTAATGGATTTTGGGTTTGAAAAATTCACCAAGGTTTAATTTTGAAGCGAGGAAAACTTAATAGCATCCCCGAAGACCCTGAGCTCGTCGATAGAAACGCTATATACTCTCCAAAGCATATACAAAAATTTTATCGGGCAGATTTCATATCCAGAATTGTCAGCTAGAAACAAACTATCTAAACCAAACATGCTTGGTGTCCGGTAGTACTCTAATCAGTTAGCCATGGGCTACAGACGATTTGAGAGCCATTGATATCGGGTCAAAAAAGGTTATACACAAGAACAAAAGCGTGCACCTTTCTCTTCTGTTCCTTAAATCCTTATCTCACGCCATCAGGGTGGTCGCGCAATACAGAATCTTGAATGTCTTCACAACAGAGCTTTTCTGGATACAGCACATAAAGTTGCAAACGGACGGCGCTTTTTTCTCAAACTCATCAGGAAGCATGAATGAGTGGGCAAAGGAGTCTTTTTGTACAAAGAAGCGGACGAGGTAGCTGAAACACTCGTCCTTTACTTCAATATTAGGTGCGAGAATAATGCATCAAATCTTATCTATCCCGAGTACTTGCTCCTAAAAGTCCACCGGATAGAATTCGGAAATAGATGATTTTATTTTGGCACGAAAATACGGTGTTATTTCCACTTTAGCATACTGCTGTGTGGCGCGGGTACGACCTACATCCAAAGACACAAGGTGACACTAAGATTCTTATATTACCATTCTTGTAACTCTTACCTCACTAATCTTAATACAGATTCACTAAATAACTGTTTCTGTTGCGCAATAGTAGCCTGATATAGTTCTGCTTGATTTCGACAAACTAATTCAATTTTTAAATGAAATAATTGAATTTTCAACTATGAAAGAGCATTTTCTGATCAAAAGAGGAATAGGTAAATTTTCAGTTAAAAAAAATTAAGTTTCTAAGTAGTTTAGTTATCAACCAAAAATAGATGAGTTTCCAACAAAAAATTGAATAACTGAGATTTTGAATACAAGGAATATAATCTTAAATGAAACACAGTTGAGTACAATAAAAAGAAAGATTTTTAACAACAAATAGCACAAAACAGTGAAATTTCCCAACCAAACAGGATAAATTTTTAAAAAAATTGTTGAATTTCCATGAAGTTATATAAATTTTCAAGCAGGAAATGTTACTTCTTCATCAGAAATGTAATCGTAGACTTTTTAACATCAAACAGTAAAATTTCTATTATATAAAAAGACATACATTTTTAAGACAAAAAGATGAATTTTTAACAAAAGATTTTAATTTGCAGCAATATTTAAGCAAAACAAAATTGAACCAAATTGTTAAATTTTTAGTTTGAAATGACGAATTTTCAAAAAGAAAATTGAATTTCCACCTTATTTTCTACCCAAAAGTTACATTTTTTCCAAAATAGTTGAATTGCAATAAAGAAAATGTCAAAACAAATTTTTATAAATGGAATAAGAATTAATAATGGAACTTGAAACGTAAGTATATTAATATAAATTAGATCTAAGTATATCTTTGAAATTTATTTTTCAATTTTTCTGCAATGTAAAAAGAAAATTCATTAAAAAGAAATTCCACTTTTCACTCTAAATAATGTATAAAAGGGAAACCAAGAAGAGATTGTAAGGACCAAAAACCGAGTTGGGCTTCCATTGAACCGAGATATTAATTTTATACTAAAATCTTAGTATTAGTCGTTACTTTCAATTTTTATTGCGTTATAAATTAAATCATTTTTTTGATGATAATAAGTTCTGACTACTTAGAAGACTGATGGCGGTTTAATTAATATCGAAAGTCACTAACCATGACGTATTTTTAAAATGAATAAAAAACTACTTATTCTTTATAAGATTATAATCCATAATCATAATACTTGCCATATTAAATTCATTATAATTATGCAGAATACACTTGAATAATTCGATATTTTCGAAAAATAATAAATTAATTATGATTCTAAAACTTTCGAAATATTATTGAAATTAAAAAATTTTATTACTAGTTGTATGTGTGTTAGTAATATAACGTACATATAATGTAATGTACATGCACAAGTACATCCGATTTTTATAATGATTAAGTCCTCTTGGGAACCTAATTTTGAAAAATAGTTATAAGTGAATGTTGGTTTCCATATTTTAATCTGACGCATATAAATAGAAAAAAATTAATTGAAAGATATGGATTGAAATTTCAGCATATTTCTAATATAGTCTCATGTTTAAAAGTAATTTGATTGATTCAAATTCAAAGTTAGAGAACGCTACTTTTGTTTAAACATGACCTATTTTCCTCTGACTAGTTTCGTAAACGTTAGATCAAAAAGATAAAAGAATAAAATTCATTTCTACAACTCTTTACATTTTCCAAGCTTCTCATTGATAAATAAAAAATATTACATTGAAGGTGATATCAGTTTCAAAGAAATGTGTAACGAAATTGTCTTCACGTAAACTGACTCTTATCAGATGTAAACATCTCAGAAGGACAAAGTTGTCGCCTTTAATCTAAGAGAAAGAGCGACTATACTATAGATTGTATAACACAATGAAGCAGTAAAATTAGTTAATATTGTTACATTACATTGTTACTTGAAAAGATGAGGATTGTCAGTACTATGCTCTTATCCTTAGCCGTAATGCTGAATTATATTGGTAAATATAATAATACATATAATACATCTATTATTTAGATAAATATCCTTTTAAGGTGAGGACAAAGCAGCATGCACTTACAGCCCAGTTCTGTACTGGCCTTGGTTCTGGTCTGCACATAATATAATTCTTTCTTTATGCCAAAATTATGACTGCTTTATGCAGGTTTTGACCTTGAAACGGCAGCATGACACAATAGCGTACTGCGTCGCAACGTACACATCTTTTCTTTGGATACGGCACTGAACATCCGAGTGTATAGACCGTGTATAGTACCGATATATTTATACAATATACATATACATAATATATAGCACTGTTTCTAGACATCTAAAGCCTGGGTGCAATGAATTATTGCCACCAACCCTCCCGCCACAAACACTAGTATTGTTGTTTTCCGTTGAACATTAAAAACTTTTTAAAATAAATTATGAAAAATACAATCACCAATAATTATAACAATCGAATTACGTATAAAAATAAATGGTATTAATAATTATTATAGTAAGTAAATATTAAATAAATAATTACTTACTTGTTTATTATTACTTCCAATCTTGTTACATTGAGATTTCACTGCTGTAACATCAGTATAACTACGTTGACATTAGATGAGATTTTACGCCAAATTACAAATAAAAATACGAATTGAAAGTTTTGGATCTTAGCAGCTAAGCACAGCGCATAAGCTTAAAAAAAATTATATACCTTCTGTATAATTCCCAAAAAGTCAGCATCTTCCGTAACATATTTTGCTGAATCATTTAAACTAAAATTTAAACTTTGAGGAGAAGAAGCACAAGTCATTTACCTACTTCATCAGACATTATTATTTTAACAAAACGTATGAAAAATTTCATTTTTTCAACACTGTTTTATCTGCAATTGAAGCTGTTATTTTACTTTCAATAATATTTCTTATATACACTGACGTAGTTCTACAACACCGGAATAGCGTTTATTCCCGTATCGAAGAACATAAAAATTCACTTTTATCCTTCCGGGAGGGGATCCCACTGCTGCTTCTCAGCAAAGACACAATTGTTGCGCTTTGCGCTGATTGCGTTTTTTATCACGTGGTACTGCGATGTCGTTGATGCCAAGCGGATATATATGAGAGCGTTTCTAGTGTATATTGTTTGATTTTAAAAAGTATAATTAGATTACTTATTACGAGGTCAAATTTTTCGACCATTTTAATTACTTTTGAAAAGTTCCGATTATTGAATAAAAAAAAAAGATCAGATAATCCATAGGAGCCAAATTTTGTTTCTCTAATATTTGGACATTGTACAATAACTAAATGTATATATACATTCAATCATCTTGCGACAAATATTATTTCAAATAATAGTTGTTGCACTTTGAAACCGATTACTGCACTTTCCAATGCAAAAAACTAATAGGGTCTTTTCCGGGCCAGTCTTCTACTAGAAACTTCATCGTAAAAGGCCTCATGGAGTGGTTAACAAATGCAACGTTTTTGAGTCAGAGAGAAAGTAAAGGCGCCATCAAAATTTTCATTATTCAGAATGAGATGCAACACATTTCACACTGTAACATTCCAGTGATTTTCTAGATGATTTGAATAATGTTTGGTAAGAACATATTAAAATAAAACAGGCTGAAGTGCGCGGACAGCTCCATTATTCACAGATGCTATCTGACCCCACGACGGTAATCATCACCTCCACCGGGCAACTAGGAGTAGGGACAACACCCTCTTCTAAGGCCGTGCAGAACCTGTGCACTTCACTCGTCCGCCAGTTGGTGTAGCGGGCTCTTTAATGTCCTGGAGTATCCACATATCCTAGGGTCCTAGGAGCGACTCCACGCGACGCTTACGAGGCAGCATTAGGAAAAGAAAAATATTGAAATCAAAAGCTGGAATCATGGCTGTATTCGCGGAAAAACACTCTCGCGAGGCTTACGTTATGGCCCAGAATTAGGCGTTTCTCGGCGTTTCTCTGACATTGCGAACACTTTGAATTTCGTGGGAAATACTGAAAATATCAATTAGCCTCGGGAAAGGGATCGAATGACCTGCCTGCCGTCCCAGCATGAAAAAGTAGTAACTAACAAAAATTAATCAGCATTGCGACTTTTTTAACGTTCGTGAATTCTAAATTTTAAGAAAATGAGAAGACGAATTTATTTTTTTTTTATAATCGTGGTCAAATTGTAGTTACGTCAAGTGGGTTGGTTTCGATGGCAGCAAAAACTGAACTACGGAAAATTGAAGGAAAAACTGACATCCGTAAATAAATAAAGGCAGAGATGTACGGTTAGAAAGGACATCAATGATGACATCACGTGTAATATAACCTCTCTTTCTGAACATGGTGCTGTGGATGCTGCAGCCTAATCCTGACAGCTGATCTCAGATTGTCGTATCTAGCTCAGGCTCCTGCTGTTCATGACGTCGTAACTACATAGACACGCATGCGCATTTACATTTATGCAGTTACGAAATCCAGGTATGTCTGCTGCAGAAACGGCAAATTACTTTTGGAAAATTACAAACAATACGGATCAAAAATGTCTAGAAATGCGATGGACTTCACAACTCATTTTTAATGAAATATGTAGTCACTACTTTTTTGGTTGGAACGGTAGCCATGCATCGCAGTCGCCCAATTTTTTACAGTGCGAGCACGTCAATTCTCTAAGCTTCGCCTTTCTACGAGACGGTGATCCTAAATATATTTTTTCTTATTTACGGAAGCTCGCTTTCCGCGAACATAATTATAGTCCGAAAATGAACATTCACACAACACCTAACCGCCGTAATTGTAATCCTTCAATGTTTGGTAAGTTGCTGGCCTATTACGAAATGATGTGATCAATAAAGTTCAAACTCTTTAAGCTTCTGCTGAATATGTGTACAATAATTAATAAGCAGTCACGGACAATTGTTCACGGGTGGTCACGAAGAAAATTAACCGCCATTCCGAGGCGTAACAACTGTGCCGAAAGCTGAATGGCACCTAAATGAGGTTTCTCGAACGGTCACTGTCGATTTATTGACTCCCTCTTCAAGGATGAACTAACCCCTTCACCCATCTTTTCTTTAAAAAACAATGATAGCAACAAACATAGTTGTAATAAGTGCAGTTTCAACATCTTATTTGGTAGATTTGGTCTTTCGAACTGTCGAGGAAGAGCAAAGTATCTGCTTGCCGGGCCGGTGGTACTCTAGTCAGTTAGAGTGGTTCCATAAGCAAATTACGAGCTCAAAGCACTTGATATTCAGTATAAGGAGTGAGTTAAAAACATCAAACCTCACCCACATCAAGTACTTGCTCCTAAAAACCCGGTTTAAGGAAGCCTTAAGTCACCGCGATTTAATTTCCGATCACAACTGCAGAGCATGTCATGCACAACCCTTAGCGGAAGCCGCGTTACATGATCCAGCAGCGGCAATTGAGGGTCTGGATTTTATAATCCCGTATAGAATTTTTCGCCTGAAAGTGGGGAGGCCCCTGAACGTCGCTTAAACAAAAGCGTTCAGAGGCCTCCCCACTCTTTGGCGATTAATTCTATAAGGGATTATAGAATTCGGAGCCTCAGTTGATGTTCTTCCTCAACTTGTTGATGATCTATCACCACCACATCCTTTAGAGATGGATAGCCTAATGCAGCCAGAGGTAGAAGAAGAGATTCATCATCTAACAATGTAATTAAAATGGATATACCGTATGAACAGCGATGTTATGCGTTTTTATTTTCTGGCAGAAAAAAGGCAAAGTTTGAAGAGAGAAAATTGTCGATTCTTCTTACTAAAGTACCCAGAACTAGACAACAAGAAGAAATAAGCAGAATCCGGAAGACTAAAAGCTATCATTGCCTGAAAAAGATTGCTTCCGGCTTTTGAAATAGCAGCCATAACAATGTAGGTGTAATAACAGCTTCCTGTTAATAAATGCACTTTAAAAGTTGTTGACAACGAAGAGCTGCTTGAAGCTGTAGACATATTTCCTAAGAATAATGAACATCAAGTACCGGATCCACTAGAAAGAAATCGGGAAACAAATAACGATTATGTGAAAAGCGAAATCCCGGAAAAAATGCAGCACCTAGAAAAGAATTTTGGTAATGCATTAGTAGAGTTCAGACATTTAGAACCAATTGCAAAGGCATTCCCTGCCCAAGCTAAATGCCACAAAAGATTTGCGTGTTCTCACAGAACACCTATATAGCAAGTTTTTACCTATGCAACAGAAAATGCTTCAGAGCTTTAGTAACCGCTAGAACGTTGGACAGCAGAAATAGACCTAGAAATGAATTTTTTACCCCTGGAAGGGATCCAGATCTGCCATGAAAAATAATGTTGGATATGGATTTCAGCAAAGTAAAGTGCTAATTAGATTAATTGACTCAGTATAAAAAAGTTAAAAGAGCCAATAAAAGTTAAAATCAGCAATATTAATCAAGGATATAGATCCAAAACGGCCGAGACTTCATGTTATTACTGCTGAACTGCGCGGGCACAAGGAAAGTAGTGCAAAAAAACAACAAAATCAAACATTACATGCAGATAAAAGAAGGTTTCATAATAAACTGAGTGTAAAGCAGAACACGCAGCAAAATATCTTAAGTCCCTCGTTTGAAAGACATGACTAACTATTGGCTGGGGGTTCGGAAAAATATCGAACAGAAGCAGTTTAGCTTATGTGCGTTTTCAACTACAGAAGACAAGATCTAACACTAACCCTGAAATGGAGTTGACAATATTAAATTTTTAGATGTTTTTGGGCTTGAAAAACATTAATGAAGTAACTGGAACGCTCCAGGTCCGGACATGGCGCACAACTTCTTGTACAAGTACCTGACTAGTGTGCATCCTGCGTTGGCAAGGTCTTTTCAGAAGATCATCGAACACCTATATCTAATGCCAGGCTTTTTGCTACAACCCATGTGTTGCCTAAACAACGAGACACTCAAAATCCATCTAAATTTCGACCAGTAGCCTTTCTTCCAACAATTTATTTCTTGCAGCTATCATTGCCGATAAGGTAAATTAAAGCTCGTAAACATCAAATGAAATTGAATATGTCATACATTAACTACGCTAAAGCGTTTCCTTCCTTGCTACATGACTATTTACTTGAAGTTTTAAAAATTTATAAAATCTGCCTAAGCATCATTCACCTTCTGAGGCGTGCGATGATTCTTGGAAGTGCAATAATCATGTATATTGATACATTCACCATTTATTGACAAATAGGAATCGATTTTCTTAATGATAAAGCTATAGTTCTTTTTATACTTTAAACTTTAAACTTCTACAAATTACCAAACTATCTATTTACTTATCACAAGTTCTCGATACAATAATTAAATAATATCGAACAAGAACTCATCAGTACTAAAAATTATCACTTCTATTATTTAAAGACGACTAGAAAGAAAAACGATTACATCTTTATCACTCAATATTGACACTAATATAAATTAAAGGTGCAAATGTAATAAGCGGATTCTTTTCTGTCAATAAATGCTTAAATTATGTTTTTTTAAAAATAAAATTGACAAATGATATTTATTAACAATTTTTTGTCACTAAATATCACCACTTATATAATTTAAAGACTGTTAGAAAGAAGAACTATTACAAACTATGCATTTGTTTATAAAATTTGTTTATTAAATAAATAAATAATAGCAAATGACAAATCATTATCACTAACTATTTTCATTATTATAATTTAAAGGTGCGAAGAAAAAAAACGATTACTTTCTGCTAATAAAAACCTAAATTATGCATTTGTTTATAAAATAAACAAATTCAACAATTCGATTCAATCCATTTTCATTGGCTTTTATATATAACATGCAGCTGTCCTTAGAAAAGATTCCAGGTTCAAAATTTTTCTTTGCAAATAGTATAATCCATGAACCTTTTTATTTTACTGTAGAATAATTTTACTTTATTAAATATTTAGAAACAGAATCAAATATGTCCTAAATTAGTATAATAACTATATGAAAGTAATGTTTAATCTGCTAAAATAAGAAAAAAATATTTAATGATATTATATGTATACAAATTCATGAACCAGCGATGATTTTCGTTGGACTACCAATGACCTTGATAATATCCATGTATTGTTTATACATTTTTCATGTAAAAATTTATAATTTTTAATTAAAACAGAAAAAAAGTATACACTGAGACAAGGTATCAATTGTTTTACAGTCTTGCAGAAAAAACAAAAATAAAACGAATATATACTCTTCAAAAATGCAATTCTTCAAAAGTTGTCTTATAAGAAAAATATAATCCTGTATGTTGTGTTTCAGAATTAAGTTCACAGTCCACACGTTTGCCTGATGATGACCCTAATCCTGCCCAAGATTTTATCGACAGAACATATTTTTCCGCGACACATCGTTATTCTTCCGGGTCTCCTCCACCTACCGAACCACCTCTTCGTGACCGGTCCAGGTCGCCTACTCTCAAGCAAAGTTTTCCAAGCGTGCTTGGATATAGATTTGAAGATCTTGAATTTATTCGACTCATACCACACTACCATCCGAATCGGATATTCGAACTTCGACGATACGTTTTTCCTTCCAATAAACCAATTAGATTGCGAAGAAAAAATCATGTACTGAATCCCATGCCAACCACAGAACAAATTGTCTTATCAAGGTCCAATGGCGATGTTTGCGCAATTTTAGAAAAAACAGCATGCAAACACACACGTCTTCGTCCAATATTTACAACCGGATTTGCGCAACCAAAGCGGGTGAAAATAAACATGTATAGCGGCGCTGTTCAAGAATTGACAGTGGCCGAAATCACAGAGTGTCCAGTATCCTCCAAGGAACTAATTGCAAAGAATTACGGAGTATTACGTGCGTATACCACTAGTTACGTTTTTCAATTATGAAAGTATTTAGTTTACAATGTGTAATTGTGAATCATTGAGCTACTAAATTTTCTATGTCTATACGTACAGTACAAGTCCGGTAACTTTACAACTTTAGGGCTGTAGGGGCTGAACATTCAAGGAATCGCGGAATTATCGAATGCTTGATATTAAGTTCGCGCTTGCGTAACCATGGGCGCAAATCATCATCAAAAAACACACGTACTAGGAGAAACACAATTAGTGTGCGTGATGCACGTGTGATCGCGTTTTAAGGGGAATGTACACTTATCGGCAGTGCAGGTTGTCGGACTTGGACTGTACGCTTTCAATTTAAAAATACTTTGAATTTAGTTTGGACGATTTATGGTGTAATTTCTGTTGTTTTTTGCACTTACCTTTTATTTTAGTGTCACTTAATACACATTTTTTTTAATTCAAAAGAAACTCGCACGAAAAACACCGTAAAAAACGTCCCCGAGAAATCTTTAAAATTTTTAATTTTTTTTAACTTATGCTCTCCTGATCAAAAAATCCTCATGGCTAAAACTCAAATTATGGACAGTTTTTCCGCTACGACTATTAAAGTGATAAGCGCTAAACATTCTGACGATGCGCTAAGCGTTTAGGCCATCCTCACAGCGTTAATATAATTAAAGGTCATCTAGTTTAAAAAGGGAATTTCGATTACCATTATCAAGAGGCGTTTGGTTGCCTGAATCCGTGATAAAAATAGCTTATTCACAAACGCATGGCAAACGCTACTATTGTTTGAAAAATAGCATCATGAGTTTTTTGCAAAGCGCTTAAGTTGAATGGCCAGACAAAAGAATCGATACTGAGCTTTGAAATATTTCACTCATCAACCAGCTTATGTCAAGCACTCTAAAGCAAGGTCAAGAATTCCTGAAAATAAAATCAAGAATCGAACGAAGTAATTCGTACCAATTTGTTTGTCCAAATTTGGGTCCTTAGATTCTTGATTTTATTTTCTGGAATTCTTCATATTAACTGGATCATGAAACGTTAAAAAAGGTTTTAAATTATATTTTAATCTCATTTAAATATCTTAAATTTCACTCTAAAGCAACTTTTACAGAATTCTCCTTTCGTGCCAATGATTCTGACCTGCCTTCAACTATAAGCGTTTAATGAAAGTACTCAGACGACAAAAAGAACTACCAACGTTGCTCTTTCGCTTTGATTCGCCATTTTTCA
This sequence comes from Druon quercuslanigerum, assembly GCA_010014905.2. Lineage (NCBI taxonomy): Eukaryota > Metazoa > Arthropoda > Insecta > Hymenoptera > Cynipidae > Druon > Druon quercuslanigerum. Next base: position 2,400 of record JAAAKG020087804.1, on the reverse strand, counting down.
TCAAGTAGTCGAAAACTACTTTTAACAAAGCTCATCTCGCTCTAACGGCCCCACTTTTACTTCAAAGGTAACCGTTTATGAAATCAACCTCACAACAAATTCAACTCTCAACAATGCTCTTTTGCGCTGATTAGCCAGTTTAAGTTTGCAATAATCATTAGATTGTATTTAAGGTTACGAGAACAACATCGTTGAGAGTTGATTTTGCGATCTGTGTACATGCTTACCTTTTACGCTTAGCGTTGAGGTTAAAGTCTGAGGGTTGGAGCGAGTTAAGCATTTCTTATAAGGTGTTTCAGACTGCTTGATTAAAGCTAAAAAATAAAAGATAAACAGCCTTTCTGGAAGTTTATTTTGTTTGTCTGAGTGATTTCATTAAATGCTTAGGGTTAAACGTTAGTATGCAAGCTTTGGCACAAAAGGAGAATTCTGTAAAAGGTGCTTTATAATGATTGACAGAAACTGATTGATCTCTGACAAATTTCAATGCATAACTTGAGTTTTTGCTGTCAGGACTTTTTGATCAGGAGGGCATAAAATAAAAGATATCTAAAACTTTAAAAATTCCACCGACACCTTTTTTACCATGTGATTATATTCTTTTTACAAGTTGTAATAAACCAAGAAGTTTTGTAAGATTTGTATGTAAAATAAGTATAATAAGTAAAAGATTATTAATGTGGTGCGGAAACTCACCTAACGCGAATCCCAGAGCCAGACTTTCGCGATAGGTGGGAGGTTACTGTAAGTAATTTCGGTTCATAATAAAATTTGTTTTTAATTATTTCTAATTATTGCTAATAAAAGAAAATTTTAATTGTAATTGATTTTTTAAGACTGAGTACCTGTTTAAGGAAATATTCGATACTATCACTATACCTATAACAAAAATTTAATCTTATATTTTTTGTTTTAGTATTAAGTTCACAGACCAAGGTTTTGCCTGGTGATGAACCTGTTTCTGGTGTTCATCGCTGTGGACCTTCTTCCTCTTCTCCTAGCAGACATGGTCCAAATACAAATCTTTCTCTTGCGACGCCTAATCCTTCTGCGAGTTCTCCACCACCTGTTCAACCGACTCTCCCTACTCTCAGGAAAACTTTTCCAACCGTACTTGGATATAGATTTGAAGATCTTGAATTTATTCGACTTGTTCCTCACAACTACCCGAATCGGATATTCGAACTTCGACGATACGTTTTTCCTCCCGATAAACCAATTAGATTGAAAATAAAAAATCATGTTCTACATCCCATGCCAACCAGAGAACAAATTGTCTTATCAACGTCCGATGGCAATGTCTGCGCAATTCTGCAAAAAACATCATGCAAGCACACACATCTTCGTGCATTATTTACATCTATTTTTGGGATTTCAGGACGCGTTAAAATAAACATGAATAGCGGCGTGGTTAAAGGATTGACTACAGAAGAAATAGCGAAATGTCCAGTGACCACTAAGGAATCAATCACAAAGAGTTATAGAATATTTCGTGTGTAAACCACAACTTTACCACAGCATTAATATATTTTTAAAAAAGCGCGCCATAAATATATCTAACGCTTTTAGCTTAGGTATTATGATTTCCCCACGTTTATGTATAGATGTTTTAAAATTGACGTTTAAAAATAATTTTTAAGTATCTCAAATTTCATACCTTTGGATGTTCTGCCATATAACATGTATTTGATTTCAACGTCTTCATCTTTCTTTATTATTTTTGTACACCAAACACTTGCTATCAGTCACCACGTTCGGAGCCTTCCTAGAACTGCTGGCTCTCGTACTTTCTAAGGGGAGCAGGGTTGAGAGCAAAAGCGCAGCCTGCAGGGAACTCCCTCTTCGACGACTTTACGTAAGATCGAGAAGAAAGAACTGAAGTGAGACTATTAAAAGAGCAAGCTATCCGAAAAACAAGGTTCTGGAGAAGCCCAGAGCCTAAAGCCCTCTGGAACTTGTCCGATAGTTTAATTCTGAAAGAATAAAATTTAAATTTATTGGCATTTTATTTAGTTAAGTTCTCTCCACAATAGCCCAGTCGGATAGTATCCGCTAAATCTATTAACATAAGAGACTTATCTTTAGCGATTTTTGCGTGCCAGATCAATGAGATCTGAGACTTTGTTAGAGTGTCTCCGAATTTCCGAGCCTTTGTCAAATTCTTAGGAAAAAAGGTCCTCTTTTCACGCGTTTGAATTATAAACATTTTATTTTGAGGATAAAGCCTCAACTTTTTTGAAATATTGTGTAAACTGGATTTTTAGCTCTGCTAACTCGAGTGGCTAAAGAAATAAAACATGTAACTCACTCAATAAGAAACGGAGACTACTATCGGCGAGAAAATGATAGGCATCTGCCTTTGAAGCTATACAGCTCAGCCAAAAAAAATCGTAGTGCAAC
>JAAAKG020087793.1:0-16475 GCA_010014905.2 Druon quercuslanigerum | reverse complement strand
TTAGTAGAAATATCATTTATTACATTGTTTGCTCAGAACTCAACTTTTTTGTGTTTTGCTAGAACATGAATCTCCTTCTTTGAAAATGCATTCTTGTAGATTCAAAATTCACCTATTTGGTTAAAAGTTGAATTTTTTTGTTAAAAATGTATTATTTAGTTAAAAATTTAACTATTTTGTTAAAGTCTTTTTTAATGTAGAAAAATTTCAATCTTAGTTAGCGCCTGAAAAAATTTTGTATTTAGGTCATCCCGTTTTATTTAGGGATGAAACAAATGTCCTTTAATGCGGATTGTCGAAGAGCAAGCACATGTTGTATTTTTCTTCGACGTTTCCATCCCCATCTGTTTTATCTTTATAAAAATTGAATAACACATCACTAAGGCTCCTTTGTTCGTCTATTACAAAAATGCATACATCTCTTGTATAAATTAAGTATATTGTATAGAATGTCTATAAGCAAGAATCGGATCGCATGATAAAAGAGAAGGTAGGTAAAAGGCAGGTGAGACAGCTTTACTAGGGAAACATCGCTAAACACCGAACAGCCAAAATGGAAAGCAGATCGCAAGAGATGTTTGTGTTCGTATTATTCAACCACGTCTTGTCCCTAATTCTCAGAACTCCTGTGAAAAAATTTAACTAATTCAATCCAACAGCACAGTTCTAGCTGAATTTCAAACTTACATTCTGAAAAATGTTTGTTTGAATCAAATGAACATTTGTCTGATCCTACATCAAAGATAGAATTTTTTGGATTCAAACGAACATTTTTCTGAGTTCGATGTTTTTCTAAATGTTTATAAGCAAGTCCTTTCTAAAAAAATGTTTGGAAAATCTAAGGTCATTCAATAAGGAAATAAAAGATAAAATTAAGAGCAAAAATTCGAAATATTTGTCGTGTCAATTGTATTAGAAGAGTTGAATTTTAATTAAATTTCAATATGAGGTAACATTTATTTCTAAGCATACTGCGATTATTTATTGCACTCCCTGAATATAATTTATTAAAAATCCAAGCATCGGAAATGAAGAATTACGTCTTTTCGAAAAGAATGTACTGTCATTGATTTTTAAAGCTGAACATACTGTGCTTTGCATACAACTCTTCCTGAATTCCTGACTATATTTTTTATGTCGAAAAATGTTTCTAATAAAAAAACTAATTTCCAAATATTAATTGCATATTTCTCCACATTTAAATTAAATTTTTTATCGAAATACTACATTTTTAATTTGCCCAAAAGTTAATGTCTCACCTAATCTGTAAAGTATTTTAAGTAAAAAAGGTATACTTTTATGAAAGATAATTACAATAAAAAATGAAGAACTTCAAATCGTATAACCTTTGGCAATTTTCAAAAAGTTGATTCTGATAGTACATTGTACTAATAATGTGAAAAAACATGGCCTTTAAAATTTGAAACAATCTAATTATTCTAAGAAAAACAACATTTAATATAAATAATAAATATGTTTTAGAAATATTTATTTTGAACTCTTTTTGAATTAGAAGAGTTGAATTGTAATAATTATGTTTACAATGCAAGCGTCGGCATTACAGAAAGAACTTCCGTTATGGAAACAAATGAGATTTGATTATAAGCTCTAAGAAAGTAAAATGAAGCATTTAATATTTCCTTTTTTTAACTTTATGCTTCTTTTCCTTTTTTATAAAAAAATAATTCTTGTAAAAATAAAAATTCGATTGAAATATAAAAAAATAGCAAGGTTAAAAAAAGTTCTTAAAAACATTAAAAATAAACTCAACTTATGATTTTTCCGTAATCACATTTAAACTCTTTTTCTATTTTGTGAAAATATAATGTTCTATTACTATCAAACTTTTATAAAAATGAAATGCCAATAAAAAGTCGTTTCTACAGGAAAATTAAATTTTAAAGAAATATCTAAAAGTTGTACTATAAAGCATAGAATTGTATTCTCGTAGAAAATGTTTATTTTTGAAAAGTGTATTGATGTATTATTCATTATTTTTTACAGTCTCTTGCTCTTTTATGATGCCTTGCACCATTTACAAAAAATTATAAAGTTATATTTTTAAGGAAAAAATTCCCCCGGCCTCAAAAATGGTTTAGCCTTCATAAAAATCTATATAATACCTTTGTTATATAAGCAAACACTTTTTTTAAATACCGGAACAAATAAAAAAGTGGAGTTATCCCAATACTTGAACAAAGTTTCTACTCATACAAGAAAGACATTCTATCAGTTTCATGAAATACAAACCATTTTTCAGGCCGGAGGAATTTTTTTCCTAGAGATATAATGTTCTAATTTCTCAATTAAATTATGCAAGTTATTAAAAAAGAGCCAGAGGAATTTGTTTGTAAAACTTTTTTAAACGTGCAAACTTTTATTTTAACATTTGTTCGTATCTGTCGCTGTTTGCGAGGAACATTAGTTAATTAGATTTTATAAAAATAAACTATCCTGTTCACAAAAGTTATTTAAAAATCAAAAAACTCACAGGCTATTTGTTTTACAAAAGACCAAATTAAACAAAAAATTGGGAAAAATTTAAGTATGGGTTTTTTTTAGACAAACGACTAAATTTTTATACATTTTTATAGGAATAAAATTCCAATAAAATGTCGTCTAAGAAATTGCACTATAAAACATCTAATTGGATTTTCACAGAAAGTGTTTTTTATCTTGAAAAAATATTTCGATTTATTATTTTCAATTATTAATTATTCATAAAAAATATCCAATAAATAGTAATATAGTAAAAAAATATATATATTTCCAGAAAGAAATTCACAAATCTCTTTAAAAAATATCAGGCACTGCATACGAAATCAAAATCATTTTTGAAAAAATGAAAATTCAATTGAAATAAGCCCTTTTTCATTAAATCCTTAAGGTTCTGTCAGTGTATGTGTATTTATATGTTTATGTGCATTTATATGTATATGTATGTATGCTTTCGCGCTCGCGAGAGTACACATGTATATGAATGTACATGTACAGCGAGGTGGAAATCGAACATCTACGCGAAACATCTAAACACCAGACAGCTATCTCACCCCCTGCCACCAGGGCCCTCGCACTCGCGAAATCACAAGAGAAGTCAAAACTGTCGTTAATAAGCTTTTCCTAGTCGTCACCCTCGTCACGCGTCTTCTATAATAACCTAAAACCCCGATGTAAGTGCACTAGCTCTCGTCGTGCTTTATACGTTACGCTACACCAAAAGATGTACTCAACCGTGGCCGTGGTGCTACCTGACAGAACCTGAGAAATTCGCGAGAAAACTGGAACTTCCTTCGACCATGCGCGAGAACTTTAATCGAATTTCGTCGCTTACGGTGGCGACAATGGACCACTTTCTACCCTGAGGATGAGGGATGGAGCCAAACAGATTGCTTCCGAAAAACTGACCTTCATATTTCCAGGTTACCCTCCCAGATTCAAGTTTAGTTTCATATTTCTAACCTTTCCAGCTTGAAAAAACTCATTTGAACTCGTTCTGAACCACTACTTTTTCTTGAAAGGTCTATTGTTGAAAAGTCATTTTACCTTGATGGTTTGATTATCAGTAATCATTAATAATGGGTCTCCCATGTTGTCAATTTGTCCCCTGTAAATGGGCCAAGCGAGGGAGGATGAAATCTGGGACTTCTAGGCATCATAAACGCGTAATTTAATAATAAAACCATTGAAAATGATATGAAAACGGCTTTTCAAAAAACAAGAATCATTCTACTTCACTATCGATTTTCAAATGACAGACAGCGACAGTTGCGGCGAAGTCCGCAAACTCTGGCCTTTCACTTCAAGGTCGGAATTTAATATCATTTCCGATACGCTTTGCGAGGAAGATACCGGGAATTTCACTTCTCGGTGTTTGCTCATTGCATTCAAAAAGTATACTCGATTTTTTCTTACCTGGAATACATTTTTCGGTTTTGAAAATAGCACTAAAGTTGTTGAAGATTTAATAGTCACGTGGTGGATATTCACTTGAGAATACCACCCATTCACGCAATGGCAGGTCCGGTTAAAAAACGTGAAGTGCAGCAAAAGTGTGCGAAAACTAGTGATGACGAGAGCGATAATGCTTCATCTGGAAGTGAAGACAATGAAAATCAAGTGGCTGAAGAACAGGTGAGAGCAAACAAGTTTTTTTATGTATTAAAGACTTGATCTGTCAATTCTCGCATTCCTAACCTAATTTGCAATCACAAGACAGATTTCTACCGGTCTGGACATCCGGATCTAGAATCTGGATGTCTGGAATTTCAAATCAAGTTTTTACTTTAGACTGAGGTGAATTTTGTTTTAATGTTTACAAAGTATATTGTACTTAATGGCCAAATTTCTTAAAAATGAGTCATTCAACCTCGTGTTCTCTGTTCCTAAGAATTGCACTTGCATTATGTTGCATCCAATCATATGTAAGCATATTCAATGGCAATTAGCATACTTAAATGTACATTAGGTTGCTATGTGTCAGGGGTTTTTATTCGTTACCAATTTTGAAACCAAATATTTTATGTCAAATGTAAACAATGTTTGACAGGTGTGAACGGAATTGCAATGTTATTGTTTGGACTATTCTGCGCGGGGCGCAATTATTTAAAAATACATGGATAAAGAATTTATGTATTCAACGCATGCTTAATATAATAATTTAATGTAATATTTATAGTTAAAATATACCGATAAGCCATAAATTAACAAATATCATGATGCCCAAGAAGGTGCTCCACAAATGCATTAAGAAATTTTTTCACTTCAGAGCACAAGACTTCGGGATTTGATTGGGTTTTCAAATTTTTTAGAGGTTGACGGGGAGTGTCTACGAAATAAAACCGTACCAAGAACTGTAATTTTTAGCATTTTCTGTCGTCCTTCTTGATACAAATAATTATTCATGGAAAATTTGAATATCCTCATGATTTTTTAAACAAATTTTTAATTATTTAAATAAGTGTAATTAATTGAAATGATTATTTTCCCAACAATTTTTTCTGACCTAATAGTGTATAGAAAGAATGTATTAGAGATACACAAAAGGAAATTCAAAAGTAAACAATAATGAATTGTTTAAACAGTGACATAAAGTTTTCAACAGAATTTAGGAAAAATACTTTAAGGGAAAAATAATCGTTTAAGCAAATTATATTTCTTTTAACAATTAAAAAATTGTTAATATATCCTTTCTATAAACTATCGTCAGAAAAAGAATTGTGAGTGTTCTATTTTATATTATTTTCTAGATCAAATAGAAACAATAAATAATATCCAATAGCAATTTCAGAAGAAAGCTTACATCTCTGGCTCGATTTCGAGAAATTTCGAAAATAAGCAACAATTAATTGTTTAACTTATCACATCATGTTTTTTTAAATTTACTACTTCAAAAAATGACCATCTATTACATTTCATTAAGAAAATACGATTATAGTTTACATTTTTTGGGAAAAGATAATTGTTTAAATAAGAGAAATTTATTTAAAGAATTCAAAATTGTTTAAAAAGTCATAAAGTATACTCAAATTATGCATGAGTATTTATTTGTATTAAAAAAGATGACGAAAAATGCTTAAAAATAAGGAGTTAAAAATGAAATTTATTAATGTGGTTTTATTCCGTAGACCTCTTCAACCCCTAGAAAATTTAACAAGACATTCGGGATTTTATAAATGCTAGTTTTTTGCATTATCTTTCAAAATTTTATACATAATTTTCGTGACTTTTTCAAAATTCTTCCGCCTTTTTTTAATTTTATGCGAATAACGCGACTTTTTTAAACCCTCTGGTCTATCTGAACCCTGGTATTATAGGTTTTACTTTGGGACAGAGAATTTTAGTGAAGAATTTTAATTTTGAGTTTGTGGCAGGAAATTTCAGTAAAGAAATATAATTTTCACAATTGGGACTGGGAATTCCCACAAAGAACTATAATGTTGACTTTCGAACTGAAAATTTCTTAAAGAACTAGAATATTTTCTTGGATCGGGTAATTTTTTACATGTGGCCGAAATTTTTGAAAAGAATTTTAATTCTAATTTAGAACCAGGTAATTAAAAAAAGTCGTTGTTTCAACTCAGAATTCTTCACGATTTGAAATTTCCCTATTCTAAATTTTAGAAAAAGAGAATTACTATATGTCTAAATAAATTATAACAGAACATTTAATTAGTATAAATTATTATAAATATAATTCTGTCTTGGAACAGGGAGTTTTGTGTAATAAATTAATGATTGGCAGTACAGAACTACATAATGAACAAAATCGGAATCGAAATCCCTCTTCCGAGATGAGGGCTTGCTGATTTAAGCCCGCACAAATTTTATCAAAAACAGTTGTACATTTTCGAGAAAATAGATGTGTCAGCTGACAATCTCAAAGTGTCATTGACCACAAATTGGAACAGGGTAGGCTGCGCATAGCGATTAAAACTGAAATCTTAGTTTAAATAAACAATAACTCCCAAGATATTAGGTTTCTGAATGATGAAAACCAGTTTTTATCATAAAAATCATAAATCATAAGTCATTCAAATCTTAAGAACTCTTTTAAATTGACCGGGAGTAAATCGGGAATTTATAATCATCACTTAATTAACATCTGTAAAAATCTATAAAGAATTGAAAACAAAATATTGTACTTGGTTAACCCGTTGGACTGAGACGCCCGTCGCCTTAAAATATTGAAAACTGAAAAATTTGAACTCTTAAGAAGTGAACAATTTAACACTTTTATGCATCTAAAGTTTACAATCCTTGAATCAAAATCTAAAAAATGTAAACTTTTTTAAGTAATAAACCATAAGCGTGGATGAAAATTCTGAAGAAAAGTCGGAATTTTTTCGAGCGTGCTTGAATTTTTTTGTAATATTGTAATATTATATTAAATAACTGAGATTTTTGTAAGGGAAAGCTGTAGTACTGGATTTATACTTTATCAAATTGAACTTCTTTTTATCATTTTCACTAATCTTTTTAAAATATATTTGCAGAGAGGTATCATTCAGATATATGAACTGAAAAAGTATGGTTGATAATAAACTCGCGTAATTGTTGTATGCTTATTTTGGTTTTGTAAATTTTCCAATTTTTTAATCAATATAGTTTTAAAAAGATTTGTCAAACATTTTAGAAATACTTCAAAGATTGCACAAACATTTCAAAACATTTTACAAAAGGTCCAAAGCTTTCGCCAAAATTTCAGATATTTCATATATTTCATGAGAGCTCGTGTTGGAAACAAGAAAAGATAATAAGATTTCGCTTAATTTTTACAAATACTTCAAAATTTAAACAAAGATTTCAAAAGTTTGAAGCTCTTGTAAAGGTTTCAAAAGAGGTCAAAGGTTTTAAACGATTTCCTATTTTTGAATGTAATAATAATCTAATGTGTAATGCTTTGAAGGGTTGTGGGGTCACAACTGTTAAAAAAATACCATTATTAATATTTCAGTGGCTCCGCGATGAAAAAATGATACCTGGAAAATTCTAGAGATACCTTGAAAAATCCTGAAGTAGGGTCACTCCATTATTTGCGACAATTGCATTTTTCAACTATAAATTTCTGATAATAATAATATTTTCATACATTCAAATCATTCAAAGATAAATTTCAAATAAAAAATCGCAAAAATCTATATTTGAACATAAGATTTGAGAAATTATGCACGTAGATAAATAATTTGCAAGTAATAAAGCCATCTTATGGGTCCTTTCAATGTTTATTTGCAGGGAATGGAAATTCAAGTAGACTTTGAAGGACGAAATCCTCAGGATCCAGATTTTCATGGGATCAAGACCCTTTTACAGCAACTTTTCCTCAAGGCACACGTAGATTTAAGCAACCTCACAGATTTGATTATTGGACAAAACTACGTTGGGTCAGTTGTGAAACAATCGCAGGAAGACGAAGGTTCTGAGGATGAAGATGACGATGCTAACGACGTGTTTGGAATTACAACTGTGATCAACATTTCGAATAGACAGGTACAGGTACTAATTTAACTTTTTATTATCCTTTCTTTAAATAAAAAATTCCCTTTCTAATGTACATATTCTCAATAATGATGAATTATTTTTCAGAACGTACCATGCATTCAAGATTTGCGAGACTTGCTGAAACAGATGGCCAATGACCACGCATCCGATGCAACCAATACAATGATAAAGAACGTTCTTGAAAATGACGCTGCACCTCTTGGTTTGCTGATAAATGAACGTTTCGTCAACATTCCCGCTCAAATTTCAGTACCATTGCTTGAAAACTTGATTTCGGAAATGAAACGAGCGACGAGTAAAAAAATGCCATTCGATTTTTCGTACCTTATCCTCATTTGCAAATTGTACAAGCCGTCGGAGCAAGAAGGGACAAAGAAAAAGAAAAACAAACGAAAGAATATTAACGAAGAACCGGAAGTGTACTGGAGCAATCCAGAGGAAGAGATTTTTGCCGAGGAGGCGACGTTTAGTTTCGAATTTTCCGTCGAATTGGACACAGACAGTGGACTTTCTGGAACCTGGGCTGAAACAGACAAAGAAATGACTCCCTATAGAAGAGTTCTTTTGTTCGAGGCTTCGAAACTTCCAACAATATTGGATAAAATAAAGAATGAAATTAAGTAAGCTTTAATTCGACAAGGACCGAGAACACGGAAGGAAAATATTCTAAATTGTTCTAAAAGGTATTCTAAAGTTGTTGATATTTTTTTACTTACACGTTGCAACTCATTTCTGTCGATATTGTATGTTAGTTACCTCATTTATCTTAAGAGTTCTTCAATCGTATCTATTTTTCAAAATAGTTTCACAGTTCATATTTTATGACCAGTTGAGATTTGTTACATACTTTTGCACATAATCTTCCGTGTTTCATCACGACTGAATAATCGCGATTGCAAGTGATTTTTGTACTTTAATTGCAGCGAACGAAATCTGTATGTATTTTAAGAGAAAAATTGTTATTTTCTCAGCGCGCAATGAACTATAGTCATTAAGATATTTGTAATACGCTTTTGAGAATACAGACGCTTTTGTATTGCTTCTCGTAAAATCCGTCTTTTACTTGCAAACCTTTAGGAACTAGAATTTCTTTCGTCGAAAAGCCGAGGGGTTAACTGCTCGACTATTGAGTGCATACGAGATTTTTAAAATTTCGAAAGATTTTAAAGATTACACAAAGAGTTCAAATATGTTGCCAAACTTTTAAAGATTTTAAAAGATATTGGAGGATTTTAAAAAGATGTCAGAAGATTCAGAAAGTTTTCGTAAAAACTTCAGAAATATTGCAGATTTTACAAACTTTTCAAGAAATCAAAGGATTAAAAACATTTCATAAAAATTTCAAAAACTTCAAAGATTTCACAAAAATTTCGTAAGAATTTCACAAACATTTCAAAACATTTCACAAAAGCTTCAAAGGTTTCGCCAAAATTGGTGGAGATGGATTTTCACATTAAAATATAATAAATTACATTATTACGCAAAATTCTCGAAGGATCGAGAATGGTTTCAGAAGTTTTAAAAGGATTTCACAAACATTTCAGAAAATTTCACAGAGTTCTAAGGCTTCAAAAAATTTCGAAAAAGTTTTAAAGATATCGCAAAAATTTAAGAAAGAAATCACGAACTCTTTTGGTGGCAATGCATTTTTAAAATAAATTACAATAATATGCAAATTGTATGTGTTTGGAAAACTTTGTAACTTACTGTGAATTTTGATAAAAATGTCCGATTTCTTGATAAATTAAATTTATAATTTTCTACAATTACGAACGTTTTTTTTTTTAAGTACAATACAAAATAAAAGTAATTTCACTAGAATTCGGACAGTTCTACAAAATTGCACATATACACCAAACCTAGGGTTTAAGAACCCAGGAATTCCCAATTCGCGGGTCTGGCGTAATTACAATTTTTTAACAAAAAATTTCAATGTTCACATTGTTATACTTTCTTGTAATTTATTGTGTTTTATTGAAAATCATTTTAAACAAAAAGGTCAATTTTCTACCATAAAAAGACAAATTTTCAATCAAGAACATAAATTTTGTACCTAGAGACAAATTTTTGAACAAATTATATTAAATTTTAACCAAATAGTAGAATTTTTTCCTAAAGAAGATAAATAAAAAAATCAATAAATAATTTACTTTCAACCAAAATATGAATATTGATTTTTTAAGTAAATATATGAATTGTCAACCAAATAGTTAAATTTTCAATTAAAAAAATATCTGTGGTTGTTTCTGAGCTACCTTATTCAGATTATTACATTTTATAAATAGGAAGAGTCAATAGAAAAATCATATATGTCTAAAACTGTTAATATTTAAAAATATCATTTGTACCAAGTTTAAATAAACCTTTTTTTAAAACAAATCAAGGTAAATAATTTTTGGCCTCAAAAGAACTCTCAAACATATATACAAAATTGATATTTTGCTCCTACATATTTTTGTATTTTCCAAGCTGTATTTTAACAAAAATACTAAACGAAAGCATTAGGCCGCCCCGCCGCCACCTTACAAAGAAAGACGCATTTTCAACCAAAAAGATTAATTTTCTACAAAAAGACAAATTTTTAACAAAATACATAAATTTTCAAAAACAAAAAATTGTTTTCAACAAAAAGGTAAATTTTCAGCAAAATAGTTCTCCAATCAAAGAATAGAATCTTTCATAAAGTAGTTGAACTTTTAACCAAATAGATTAATTTTCTACAAAGACAAATTTTTAACAAAATACATGAATTTTCTACCTAACACATGAACTGCCAACTAAGAAGGATAAATTTTCAACAAAAAAAAATGATTTTTCGACAAAAACCTTAATTTTCAGCAAAATAGTTCCAAGTTCCAACCAAAGAATAGAATTTTTAATAAAGTAGTTGTATTTTCACCAAATAGTTCAATTTTCGAACAAAGAAATTATTTTTTAACCAAAAAGATAAATTTTTAACAAAAAAATGAATTTTATTCAAAATAGTTAATTTTCATATAAAAAAATAAATTTTCAATTAAAATGATGAATCTTCAATAAAACATTTTTTTAATAAAGTAGTTTAGCTTTCAACCAAGTAGTTAAATTTTCAACGAAAAAGTTTGATTTCCACCCAAATAGTTGCAAGAGTTCAAGAGTGATCAGCCCCTCGGAAAAAAACTATAACTCTCAATTGAAACAGAAGAGGAATTAAAGTAAAAAAGAACAATGTTTATTTAGTACAGTTAACGATACTAAATTTCCATACACTAATCTTAGCGTAACAATCTTAAATTCTATCTTCAATTCTTGGCACTGTGGTAAAGCTCATATCAAGAGAAACATGTTATGAAGGTCCATTCGCGAACTTGAAAGATTGTCTAGTGGGCTTTGCTCTTCTCCTCATGGTTCCCAAGATATTCAACATTTCAGAAACTGCTGGAGGTGCACTTTCAGCTTCTTGTTTTCGCCTTCTTTCCTCTTCTCTTTCTTTCTATTATTCCAAAGAAATATGATTAACTGGTGATTTATTTGAATTATTTGTATTTTAGATTACTTTAACAAATTATTTAGACTTACCTCAGTATGTTTAAGAGTAAACCTTCCGCCTTTTATCTGGTTGATGATATCATCAATGGCTAAAAATATAAAAATGACATTAGTAATATTCTAAAATCTAAAGCACAAATCACCACTAATCATTTCTAGATTAATCTGACCAAGGTGGCGATTCGGTGGACGATTTCAAATTCCCGATTCCAGTGAAATCTTTCAATTTTCCCGGTCAACTGAAAGTAACATATTCATACTTGCCGCTAAACACAAATATTTATTTTAATTCATGACGTTCATTCTAAGCAACCTTCAACACAACGTAGCAAAAATTGTAAAACAAATACTTAAATTGTCCACTGAAAAATATCAACCCCCCCCCCCCAAATAGAATACTTAAACTCTTAGCTGAAAAAATTAACTTTGAACAACAAAAATGGATTTTAAAAACAGTACATTTTCAGCTTAAATATTTAATTTTACACTAAAATGATGAATCTTAAACAGGAATAGTGGAATTTTAAACCAGAAAGTTTATTTTTAATAAAAAAGATAAATTGGCAATCAAAACTTAATTAATTCAATTTTAAGTATAAAAAATTAATGTTCAACCAAACAGAATAAATTTCAACTAAAACTATGAAATATTCAATTTGAATAAGCTAAATTTTCAGTTAAACTATAATTGTAAACCTTTAACTGCAATAGTTGAATTTTAGACCAGAAAGATGAATTGTCAATTAAAATGATTAATTCTGAACTAGAATAATTCAATTTTAGACCAAAAAGATGAATTTTCAACTCAGAAGGTTTATTTCTACCAGAAATATGAATTTTCAACTAAAAAATATCATTTTTCAACCATAAATTAAATAATTAAATTTTTAGTCAATAAATGAACGTTTAACCAAAGAGATGATTTTTCATCTAAAATTATGTAATATTTATCGGGAATAATAGTCATATTTTCAGTTGAAAAAATCATTTTCAACCAAAACAGATCAAAATTTTCAACAAAATAGTTAAATTTTAGGGAAAAAATTCCTTTTCATTCGAAGAAAAAATGTTCCACCAAATAAAATAATTTTCAACAAAAGTGTTTAACTTTCAACCAAGCAATTTTTGTTTCCTACCTAAAAGATGAATTTTCATCGAAAATAATCAATAATGAATTTTAATACTTGAATTTTTAACCAAAAAGAAGACTTTTCAAACAAGAAGATTAACTTTGGATAATTTTATACCAAAGAAAATTGATGTTTAAAACAATACGTGGATTGTCAACGAAATACTTGAATTTTTAATTTAAAAAGACCAATTTTCATTCAAATTTCGAAAAAGAAAAGATCACTGTTCAACCAAAAATGGACATTTAAATTTTTCGTTGAAGTACTTTTCAATCAAATTGAAAAATTTTTGAATATAAAAAATAATTTTCTACAAAAAGGCGAATTTTGCAAAAAGTACATAAAGTTTCAAAGAACTAGTGTAATTTTTAAATAAATGAAAACTCAATAATGGATTATAATTTAATTAGATTAAACTGAGATAATCTGACAAATCTGCGACTGTAGATACAGTAGAAACCGCTTTTCTAAATTGGCAAAAATTATTAAAATAATGAAACCTTGAACTTTACTATGATGAGAAGTAAATTTTTGGTTTTTAATTATGTTCCCGCTCATTTCCCAGTTTCCCGGGAAGTCAAGTCGCCACCCTCATCACAAAGAGAAAACAATTTCGGAAGTACACACCAGGCTGTTGTAAAATGGTCGTTGGTTTTTTGGTGATCCCAAGCATTTTTTCCATGTCGCTAACAGCGGATTCCCTCTCTCCGGATATTTTTTCCCTTGTAATTAATTTCAGCGAGGATTGATTATTGGCAAACATCGGCGGAGGTGGTGGCGGTGGAGGAGGTGGCGGAGGAGGTTGATTTCGTTTCGCTTCAATGTCTGCTAATTTACTCTCCAATTCTTTGACGACTGCTTCCAAGTTTTCAGCGTTCTTCTCTGCTCTCTCCGCCTTCTGCATAACCATCTCGAGTTCCGACTCGGCGAGTCTCAGCTTCTCTTCGACAATTTCAAACTCCACGTCCGACTCCTTCTCTTCTAATTTTTCTTGTAATATTAGAATTTGAGTTGCGTGATTCTGCTGCTCTTCTTCTAATAATCTTTTCAGAGATTCAACCTCCTGGAGGACGGTCACTAATCTTCCGCCTGGCTCGTCGCCTACTTCTGCCATGAGAAGAGCGGATTGATGAGCGAGGACGTTCCTCTCTTTTTGAACCTGAAAAAATCATTTGTTAATAAAAATACAGATTCTTTGTCGATTTTGAATTGCGTACCCGGCTGGAAACTCGAGGGACGATAAGGTTTTTCGGATTTGAAAAAGGCAACTTACTCTATCAGCCTCTATCTTCATCATCTTAGCATTTTCCCTTTCTCGATCACATTGAGTTTTTAGAGTCTGTACTTCTTCAGCAACCATTCTTGTAATACGTTCCATATTTTCTTGCTTCTGCCTTAATTCCCTCATTTTTTCTTGGTCTGTGATTCAATGCATTTATTATTGGCAATTTAAACTAAGAGTTTTTTTTTAGTTTGAAAGATGAATCTATGAATTACAACTTACCAGTTTGTCTAGCAGCTTTTTCTTCTTCTAGCTGGGCAGTTAAAACTGTAACTTGCTCTTGAGCTTCGAATTCTTGTAATCGTGCTGAATTCAATTCCGTCTGTAGCCTCGCAACTTCTTTGCTTAATTCTGAATTAGAATAAATAACAATTACTTACATTCCTGTTCCAGACAATCTACTACAGGGTGGCCACTGAACCGGGAGATAACCGAGAATCACAGTGAATTTTTTTTTACAGGGTGTTCAGCAATTCTTAGAAACGATATTCAAGGTTTTTTCCAGGTTTTCCAGGTCTCCGTTTTTACATTAAGTAATGAAATAACCATTTTTTAGACAAATAAACAATGAAACAGTTGGTTTTTTATTGACCAACAACTTTTCAAGAAAGCTGAACCATAAATAAACAAATTCTTATTTTTTTGCGGACATAAGTCGCTTTTGAAATCCTTGAAATACTTGTGAATTCCTTGAAATCTGTTAAAGTACTTAAAATCATTGTGGAATCTTAAAATTTCAGTGAAATCTTTTTATGACTTTCAATTTTTCGTAAAACGGAAAATTTTTATGAAATATTTGAAATCTTAGAAATCTGGTATACATCCTTGCAATCTTCATGAAATGTTCGAAATCTTCAGGAAATATTTGTGAAATCTTTGAAATCTTTATCAAAACTTTTGAAATATTTGTGAATTTGTTCTTAAATCTTTGTTTTTGAAATCTTTTTTATTCGTTAAAATCAATGCATTATTTAAAACCTTAATGAAATCTATCCCAAGCTTCTAAATTGTTTTAAAACCTTTTGAAATCTTTTGAAATCTTCGAAATGTTTTAAAATCTTTGAAATTTTATTTACTGTAATCCTTTTTCAAATCCTTGAAATCCTTTAAATATTTTGAAATCATTGAAATCTGGTGTACAGTACCCTTTTTAAGTCTTTGGAATTTTTGTATTCTTTATAAATTTTTATACAATTTTATGAAATCTTTGAAATATTTGTGAAATCCTTCTGCAATATTTTGCATTCATTTGAAATCATTAAAATATTTTTAATCTGTGGAAATCTTTTGAAAGTTTTAAAATCTTAGGAAATGATCAAAACCTTTGGAATCTGGTGTACACGCCTCTTTTACATTTTTGAAAACCGTGAAACCGTTGTGTATTCTTCAAAATCCTTTTAAATATTTTTAAATTTTTTAAATATTTTAAAACTTTCTGAAATCTTTAGTAATGTTTTATTATCTGGTGAATACTCAAAACCCAAGTGGTGAAAAAAAAACCCGAGTGGTAAGTTGAATATCGTAAAAAAACGTATACATTAAAAATCTATATTAGCGAAGACGAAATAAAAGACTTATAGAATTATTCACAATGTATGAAGTATGTTCGTAGTAATATTATTCTGTATAATATTCTGAAATGATAAAAAGATAAATTATATCTTAATAAATAACAAGAATTTTGGTAAGTTTTCTTCTAAATGAGATGTTTCTTTCCTGATAGACTAAAAAATTTGAATTACTTTTCGCACTTCAATAAAATAAATGTTAAAAAAATGAATTCAAGGTTCTTGTAAAAAATTCAAGGAGTCTGCAGGGTTTCAAGGTCGCTGAACACACCCTGATTTTTACCTGGTTATTAAAAAAAATGTTGGAAGAAAAATCAATATTTACTTAAAATATCACAAATTACATATCATTTTATGTAATGCAATTTAAAATAAGTTTGATTTCAACTTTAAAAAAAAAAAATATTTAGTTTAATTGGTAAATTTTTTAATTATAAAATCATTCAGTTTACAATGCGTTTTACTGTTATTTAGAATGATCAGTTATAAATCTAATATTTAAAACTAAACAATTTAAAAGTGAAGTTTGAAATAGAGTCTTGACTCGTACAAATTTGGGAATGCTAAATATAAACTTTGAACGTTACAATTTTAATTTTTGCATTAAAAAAAAATTTTATTTTAACTGAACATGTCAATTTTTATGTATAGGAACGGAACAATTATTCATTTAAAACGACTTATAATTATAATAATTCAAACTAAAAGGATTTATGAATAAAAAATTTTTGAATTTCACAATTACAATTTTAAAAGAAAGGGAAGAAATTTTTACATTTTATTATTTTCCGAATTGGAAGCGGAACTTTATATTTCTATTCATTCGGAAGAAGGTACATTATCGTTTTCAATTCTTTCTTAACCGGAAAAGGCCTTTTTTGTTTTTATCGTTTTTGTTTAGGGATCGTTCATATATTACGTAAGGCTGTTTTCTTTTGTTTAAATAAAGATGAGAATAAAGTTGCCATT